>DWEI01000006.1:0-44480 GCA_018245875.1 Mysoria ambigua | reverse complement strand
TTTTCTATGACACCGAAAATGACGAGGCGTGCTGATATAATAAAATATTTTTGCACGTATATTGTTCAGTTATAATATGTAATAGAGTATTAAATATTGTGAAAATTGTCCGCCATGTTAGTCCTGTTGGCGATGTTAGGGTTAACTTCCGATTGAGAGGAGCAGATTGAAAATCTTAGTCTGGCGCTTTTAAAAATATCTAATTTAGTTTTTCTAGTAGTGGCTCGGAGTCTGGATATATGCCCGGTATATAGCAAAGACTCGCCTCCGGTATTTAATTAACAGCATTATATGTATATCAAAGCATTTCCATTCACGATGTGAGCTAACGGAAAAAAATTAAGGACGTATGCAAAATCCGCGCACGATGCGGCCCGTTACATGTATCTCGAACGAAACTTGGGCACGATTTTCTGTTATATTGAATCTCATGCATACGTTAATAATCAATTTAAATAACAGATATACATTTATTCAGACTTATACTATCCGCTTCCAAAGTTACCACATTTTAGTTAAGACCGTTAGGACCTCGTCTCACCGGTGAATGTTAGCGAGTAAAGTGTGCAATCACCTTTATAAGAACTTTGCCATAAATTTAATATAAAATAATTTCAAGCAAGCTCATAGTTCTTGATGTTTGGTTATATAAATCAGATTTTGATTTAAAGTTGCATTGCTTTCTGCTCTTTGAGCATAAGACGTGTATATATTTTGGGAGGGTGCACACAAAAAATAATGAATGATCTTTGCAAACAATTAACACTTAAGTAATTAACCTAAATACGGCTAAGTATCACTTGACAGCCGTTTGACGTATTTTTCACGACGCCTACATGAATGACGTGTATGTATGTATGGGTGTTCTGGACGCGAATGTTTGTGAACTATTGTAAGTGACTTTTTTGCGATTGGGTATTTTTTGTAATTGTTGTTTTGCTACCGTTACATAGAAGTGTTGTTATATAACGTCAATGAAGCTATATTTGATTATTTATTAAAAAATAATTGCAATACGAAATCATAAAAAGGACTTTAATATTTAAGTAACATCCAATCAAATACTAGTTATGTAATTATCAGTTCATCAATTAGACTTATATTATTAGTAAAGCGGGAGAGACGTTCATTTTAAAGATATCACCGAATCACATTTACAGTGACGCCCAACTTAACATATCATTGTTCAAATTGGAAGAACCATATGATAAACAGTGCGACCGTACATCTGAGGTTCAACATCATACTCCGTGATTATTTCGAACTTCAGATATAACCATCGCAAATTTAAAGTAGATCAGTGTCGACAGCGAAAAATCTTATTTTCGATGTTCATGTGTTTTTACTTTGATTTTTACTTTATTTTATTATTAGTATCTTTATCTTTAGTTAAATCATTCCAATTTTTAATATGAATCTCATTTCAGAACGCACACTATTGAAGACAGGGTTAACCACATTTTATATACACCTCGTCATAAATATATTTTTGTAACGTTTTTTGCACTAATTAATATGGCTCATTTATGGACACTGTATCGCCACTTTCGAGCCCGACCGTACCCGCAGACAAAATGCAACGAGTGGCATAAATTATGATTCGTTTGTGACCCTTGCGCGGAGGAAAGTATTGTACTTGTAGCGTTCGTGTCAATCATTGTTTTTATGTCCCTGCTTTGGTCGACCGGTCAGTCCGATGTGTATCGATAGCACACAAATCATATCACGTTAAGTGAGTTTGTTTAATAGGGACATACATATATTTATTTCACGATAAAAAAAAAAACTAACCGTGATCCATAACGGCTGCGCTGTACAAAAAATCAGTCAGGACGTCTTATAATGAACGTACGCTCTGTTCATACACAATTATACAGTACGTTTGTAACAGAATCTACATATAATGGAAAATTAAAACGAGCATTAGCATTCGACTTAATCTCTTTCCCGTTCCAGGAGTGCCTTTTTTAATTAAATATTCCATTAATTTCTCAACTATACGGCGATAATAAATAAGTTTGGTTGGAAAATAATGAACGGTGGTAGTGATGGACTGACTTGTACCGTTTTATATATCATTGTTAAAAACGTATTGAAATAATTATATAAAAATAAAGACGTGAAATATTTACATAAAAAATTAGTTACATAAAAAAAAATCGTCAATTGATATATCAACAATTAAATGGCTGCATGACTTCGAATAACGGATCTTTGCGTTAAACTTTTCTTAAATACCAATGTACTTGTAAAACGCATTATCGCCAATATCAATAATTGGTTACTGCTTAAATGTTTATTTAATTAAGTAAACAGTCAACTCATTGATTCTTATAAAATAGTCGACTAATCAGATCAACAAAAACAGTGACTTTCTCCGCTTAATATAAATATTATACTCCTCTTTAAGCCTCCGCCATTAAGTGAAACAGATCATTATTGAAAGAAAAGTGTATAAGATCACATATATTTATTAAAATTTGTATCAATCTGAAAAAAAAAACACAAACTAATAGACCGCACACAGGTACTAGTTAATAAATTAAGGTAAACGATACGACGGTAGAAAAAGTTAATCCATTCGAGTTAGACCACCTATATTAATAAATTAACAAAAACGTTTATACGTGCCCAGTAACTACATCCGCACCTTGCCCGAGTAAAAACTGGCAACAATTAAGGAGACACATCGCAATATCGTAACAGCCAATTGGCCGCCACAATAAATTAACCATTAAGTCAGTGCGCTCAAAGATTAAATTCCGTTGCATAGCGATCCCATCGGCATTGATTATAAAACGGCATGTGGTATTCCTGGGCAGGTTTCTTTATTCCGATGCATTTTCATAGAATCGCCAGCGTTTTTCCGACACCTTTCAATTGCGTGTATCGAATTCTAGAAAGCGATGTACGTTTTTTTAATTGACACCGGTATTTTATATTATAAACCACGGAGTCTTGTTACGTATTAAAATATTTATTATAACTACGATATATTATATATTGGATGTCAAAATTTTATACGGTAAAAGATAACGTTTTTGAATATGAAATTGAATGTCTGGATTTGAATTGTCTGAACTAAAGTTGATGAAAAATAGAACGACTACGATTATTTCATTGCGGTGACGTCGAGCATTCCCTATTTTAATAGTGCTTAAGTTAATAAAGTGTATTTATAACAGTTACATCTACTAGATATTTCAAATTCTGTGCTCGTATAATTACCGATGAGCGATACTCCGAAAATTTCTAACGCATTAGTACTCGAAGCCGCAAATGGAAAAAGTCCAGACATAAATAAGTAGAGAAGGCTTGCGGCGTGCGGCGCTAACGAGACGAGGCAGTTCTAGCGGGGATTCTGAGAGTCGGAAATTCTTAGAGTTGAGAATTCTTGAACTTGCTTTGGGATACGGCAACTTGAGCACTATAGTGGTCATGGAACATGGTTTTTGCGTTAGACATTGTATTTTCTGAATTTTTATTTAGAAGTATTAGAAAACTTTGCAGCGAGCGCTATATCGCGCGAGGGATTCTAATTTACTCACTCAGAGCTTTGATGGCGTAACTTTTATTAGCAAATTTTGGTAATACTACGACAATATACAGATTTTTTCCAATCAAAATCAGTTCTAGGCTAATGGATATTGTACTTTATATATAATAACTATTATATTAGATCGTATTAGATAAGTAAATACAAAAGGTAAATAAAATAAACCCATATTGTACTAAATAAATCGTAGACTAAATAGGTAATTCAAATTCAAATTATCAATCAAAATCACCAATCAATATTTGCGTTTCTAACGATATTACTATAACATCCGAAGAGATAGGGCGCGGTGCAGTGCACTCCCACGTATCACCAGTTACTATTGCGCCTTACAATGGAATGGGAAGTGAGTATTTTCTACTGTAAGACGGGCGCGTTCCGGAGACATAAGCTGACTCTCAAGCCTCTGCTAGAAATTCTAAGCTACTGTAAATCCATTTGTATGCGACTCGGGATTTAAACCCAGGACCGCTCGGTCAGCAGCGCTTGAACGACTGAGATAGTCTATTGGGAATACTTTGTAACCGTAATATTTACAACTTGAGAAGGTGAAGTCACGTTTTAATGTTGGTTTAAAAAACTAAAATAATATAATACATATACTATTTCGTCACTGTTTAGTGATCTAGTTTATTAGTAGATAACCATACAATAAATTCAACGTGCATATCTGTGGCCTTGACCCTTCTCAGTGTGAGCGGAGACGCGTTTTAAATTGGAACGTTGAAGGGGATAATAATATAGATCTTACAGTTGAAATATCGTCAATATATTTATAGAGGTTAGAATATATTTTATGAAATAGAAATAACCAATAAGTATATACATCGTAATAAAACTATTTTTTGTACATAAATACGTACAAGCAGCCAACTACAATAGAATTTTGTTTAATTTTAAATTTAATCATACAAATTTTGTACAAGAATTTAATTTGAAAATAAATTATGTAAAAGAAGCCACGTTTCTCAAATTTTATCTAGTCGTTTCGATGTAACTCATATGGAGAAAGGAGGTTACTAGCTACTTAAAACGGTTTAAATGAATTTCACAATTGTTAACACTAATATTAACTAAACAATGTACGAGTTGAAAATTAAATAACATTTGCTGTAATTGTGAAGGATAAAATCGTAAGAAAACCTACATAACTTAAGAGTTGTAAATAAAGTTTTGAAGATACCAACACTTGGTCAGCGTGGCGGACTATGGCTTTAAGCCATTTCATTCTGACACGAGCCTCGTCCCCACAATAGAACAATGAAAGGTTTAATGATGATAACTTAAGACGTATAATTGTTCCTGCTATTCTTTACATAACTAGATTCAACGTATCGACATTCTAATTCCGTCATAGAATATCAAAGCATAATATTGCACGGAATTGAATAACAATACCAATCATCATATATTAATCGATGCAGTGTTCTTACATTTGCATACGATAGTTCGCATCACGCTCGCGCGGACCGTAACTTCGTTTACATAGTATAAATTTTCACACGATTTTCATTTTCCCACACCTAAAGTGTGTGACAAAAGATTAAAAGTGAGCCGAGGAATCCTTTGCGGGCTCACGTAAGTCGTTTAGAGGTTACTAGGCTTGCTTAAGACCGGTTTGTCACATGGACCGTTCCACGTGCGGCCTCCAGAATGTATGTAGCTATAAGTAGGTATACACAAGCACGAATTATACGCCACGCGCTTTGTGACTTTACTCTTACTCTTTATCAACAAAATTGAAATCTATCCTTTGGATTTCGTGATCAAGGGTTCGATTTTTTTTGAAGATTAACATTAAAAATAATGAACCTAACACCACGGTAATTGTAATCTTCCAAGAGGTAGGCAGGGTAGTGTAATAAACCCGCTATCTATTCAATACGATTTTACGACGTAAAAACTGATGTAACGTGGGAGGGTACTGCATTACAATTGATAATCGTCTAAGCGCATCTTATAAATGATCGAAGAATATTATATTAAACTAATGATCAAAGACGAAAAATGTACAAGTTTTACGACTCGAAGTACGCAGCTGGTCAAATAATGATAAAGGCGTCTGTCTAAATGAAGGCGGCGGAGTATATTTTGATCAAGCTCAGAAGTTTAAAAACAAGGCCCGGGGTAAGTCGGCACGCACCGGGGTGGCAACCACCCCTGAAACTTAGCGCATTAGTCAAGCGAACGCGACTCTTGAGTAATTTTGAAATATTACAATTTTCGAGCCACCGCACGAAGTGCTTCGACGGACCAGCATGTTACGTGATATTTCTAACTTAGTCTATCATAGAAATGTATTGAAGTGTAGAAGATAAATGTAAGATCAGTTAGATTTTATTATAATAGTATTTATTGTGTTCATCATTCCCAACTAGAGTTATTAATTGAAACAGTTAATATGACACGTAATAAATAATCTATCAGCAGTTGAGTGAGTTATATATTAAGTTCATGAATAACTAATACATTTATAAGTTGCGAATAACCATTAATATTGAAAAATGTATAGAGTGAACTTAATAAGTGGTATAGAATGTGTACTGGGAAATAATGACTCAACTAGTTCCAAATAAGAAAATATTATCACCATAAAAAATAAGTGAACAATCCAGAATTAGAAGCACTTTCAAGAACAGACAATTTTTTTTTGTATCAACATTGTCGCCGGAGAAAGAACAAAGAAAAACGCGAATGAATAATGAGAAAGCAATATACAGAAACGGAAATATTATTGAGCACAGTAGCTGTAGTAAAACAATAAGACAAAGACAGCTAGCGCAAACATCCACACGAAGTGGGAACATGTGCTCGGATCAGAATAACAGTAAAGAATTCCTAAAATTAAGTCTGTTAGATGGACCCAACAAAAAATTGCACAAACTCAAAACTTTCTATTGTGATGCAAAAATATCAACAATAAAGCAATGCATCCCTAACAAAGTAACCGTTATGTTTACGAAATTCCTCTAAAGACCGTTAAGACTTAAAAAATAAAGCTGACTTATTCACAATGGCAATCCATAAACAATAAACGTTGCACAAATTGAAAGAGGACGCATAGACAATAGGCTGGCCATTTCTGACAATTCACCTGCTTTGCTGGCAGGTAAGCAATTATTATGCTAATAGTTTTCACTAGGAGTGTATACTCAAGTATTATGTTTAGGCGTAATGCGGTCAAAAGCTTACGATATAACACCTTGTGGTAATTTATTGTTCTATTTGTGATGTTCATAACAAAAGTTCGTTTCCGTGTTCTTTATCTGTACTCGTTATCGTTCGACATGGAAATTTACGGCTCGAAGGGAAAAGAAAAAAAAAGATAAAAAGACGCTCACCAATTTGGCAACAACGATAGTTTCAATGATTATATTCTACCTATTTTGTATATAAGATAGGTGGTAGGTATGTTACAATTATATTTACTATTAAATGATTAAGCTAGGTTCCTTACAAGGCAGGCAGAGAGCTGAGAGTACCAAATTTATTAATGCTTATATACCTATTTTTTATATATTAATTACATACTCATCAATTTGATAGATTTGTGACTCTCCCATAGTTAAATCAGAGTATATCCAAATTGTAAAAATTTAAGGTTAAAAACTAAGTTTTAAGTTTAAATTAAAAACTATGAATCTACGGAATTAGTAATCTTACCGTAATCGTAATCTTTTACTATAGAATTTTGTTCTCTTATACGGCTAATTTATGCGTATATAGCTATAAAAAAATCCAAGTTCAATACTCACACTACAGCGTGTAATAATGCTTTAATAGAATTATTAACAGTATTTGTATGCGAAACAAGCTATTGACCAGATGCGGTGAAGTTTATGACGGCTAATAGAGTTTATGGCTTTTTTATTGACATTAATGTTCTTTTGACTCCGCCGTTTACGACCGGCTCATTCATTATCGAACTGTTAGGTTATAATAACTTTAAATCATAAACGAAAATGTAGACGGATTCTACACTACACACGGTTACCGTTTTGATTACTTACATATGCGCGAGTTAATAGCTATTAAACCAACCATTGATAGGTTTATGTCTACGTCATGAGATCGTATTTTATCTTACATAGATTATCTCATTATGGCGTAAGAGATGATGATGAATTAGTGTGTATCAGTGTTCAAAAACCGTAGTCGAGTGAGTATGAGAATCTTTCTCGTCTGCGGGGTTACAGTTGGGTAAGAAGTGGCAAGTATTCATTAATAATAATATTTAACATTTATTTAAATTCTTATTACGTAACAATAATAAAGAATAGAATAAACTACATTTTACACGTACATAATACTGATTATTTTTGAAACTCTTACAATGATAGTAACTATATATAACCTTTTTGTAATTTTAAAATGGCCGAAGTGAATCGAGACTTGGAATATGCTTGTACGATAGATATTTTAATACATAACACTATAATGTTTGTACATTGAAAAATGCTGGTATGTATATTAAATAGATTTATAAATAGTAATAACGGAGAACATAAACTTGTAAAGTAGTTAGGAATGATACCAAATTCAGTTGATAATAATTAATAAATTAAAATTTGACGGTATATGATGTATTTAAAAAAAAACCTGCTGAATAAGGCAACGATGTTGTAACAAGCAACGAACCAGCACCAATACATACAAACGACGTGCGCTCCCACACGCTACAATTTATTGCCTATCCGATAATTATGCGGATTTAATGCTGAAGTGCGGTGCTTTACGGTCCGGTTTACGGTTCTTTACGGTTTCTAAGCATTAAGCCAATTTGCGTTTTGTTACCGGCGCGGTGGGGCTCATTCCGCTCGGACGCCGCGCCCGGTACGAAACAATCGTCTGTTTGCTTATTCCTTGCACCGGTGGGACACTCGCTCGCCACGTTTGAAGTGACTGCAATTTGTCTCCGGCGACGTATTTCAAGTAGATATGATCGTGTGTACGACCGATGCTTGCATAAATTTATCAAGTAACAGATGTTGATTTTTTGTCTCCTCCGGCCGGGAGGCGAGGCGTTCACCTGTTACCGTGCAACGTTTGACGCTTCCACGCGAATATTTTTTTTATTGAAATTAAAAATTCGATATTCCATGATCGATCGAACGTGACCTGAATCGCATTAACGCGAGCCACTTCCAAGGTGACGGTTAGAAAAAATATCGCGATTTTAATATGCGGCTTCTTATATCACTTCGTTTATATGTCACTGTTATAAATTTTTCTAAAAATAAAATGATTCTGGTGTTACAGAATTGTATGCCAATCATAAAAGTGTCTCAAAAGCCTTTCATAGTTAAATTATAGAAATCTTACATAAGTTTTAATAGGTCTTATTTAATTTGCGAATCTGATAAAAGTAGACATAATAGTGGTCCACCTAAATTTACCGCTCCAACACCGAGACACAGTTCCTTGTGAATAAATACGCGATAAATGAACTTGAATTTTAATCAAATACGCTATAGGCAGATGCGCGGATCGCCGACTTATACGGTAATAACGAGTGTGCCGACCGGTAGCATTGGCACTTCGACTTTACCCAACAAAAACGCAAGTATCGCTGGAATCACTCATTAACTTATTAAGATGATAATTTATGACCGAGAAGAGGACAATTTCATGCTCGCTATAGACCGAATTGAATTTACTACTGTACTTTTTACGCGCTACCGATATAGGGCGACGGGTGAGTATGAAGAAATAAAACGCACTCCGCGGAAGGCGCGTTTCGACGTAAACAAAAAGCGCAGTCTAGATCTATTATCGCTACTATGTAGAGCATCAGGGATGTGCAATGAATTGTTATTTTGTTTTTTTTTTTTTATTTAATGTTTATAAACATTAAAAAGTGTATTAAAATGAACTGTAAAAAGTAAGACAATAACATAGCACTATAGAAAGTGGCAGTGTTAAAAATTATTTTCGCACTTTATTATAACGGTATTTATAATTTTATGTTACGTTTTCAGAATTAATATTTTATGAGTTATTAAATATCAGATACGTGGAAGTAACATCTGTTAGTACGGAATGCGTCTCTCGGTCTACAGTTAAGCTGGAGGCTCAGCGACGCGTGTATCTCAACGTAAATCAAAGGAAATATAACGGTTTCGTCAAATGCTACTGTTATTTGAAGCTAGATAAGAGATTGAGAATAGAAGCGTATTTCTCTATAATTTTGCTTGAATTCATTTATTGAAGTTACGTTATTCGAATTGTGTGAATGTATAATGTAATACGTTCTTTCAACATACGTCGACATGTTTAGAATTTATACAAGGTCTATCTTAATGAGCTCCGTACCATCGCAGTAAAGACAGGGCGGAGATTTTACATAATTTTTTCAAATATAATTTCTATCCTTTTGACTTTCCTTTTTGCACTGTACCGCTGAACGTTATAAACAATAAAATATCCTAAATATGTAACGGACTTGCGACAATAAAAATAAAATGTGAAATAAACTCTTCAATGGCCATATATTTCAGTTGCAATATTTTTCCGTTTCCACAAGCCCAGACGGACGATATAACTTATTAGAGTTAAAATTCTCTGTGGCGCTTCGCGGATTTCTCGCTACGTATCAATTTGTCTGAGTGCATGCTTGCAATAGCCTGATTTAATCAGTTTAAGGGTGAATTATCGGATTTCGCGCTCGGTATATGGCAATAGGCTCCACACCTATCCCATAGTGGGCCGTCAATGTAACCAGTGAAACGTGGGAGTGTACTCTGCTTACCTCCGTACTGTAGCCACTCCGAAACACAGCCAAGATCTTACATTGTGAAATAAATTGGTTTACATTTCCGCAATATACTTTTAGTTAGTCATCACGCCAGGTTTTGTATGGGATAGGTAGAGAGCACAAAACTACAAACTTGACGTGCTCCACCTGCATTGATCGCTTTCTTTATACATGCTCGCGCGCAGTTCCCCATTAGCCAGTACTTGATACTCTACTGGTTGTAAAATATTTTTATAACCATTGAGAACTGACATGTTTGGATACAAATATATATCGGTAGCTTCATAAAACTTCCTTGTCGACTTCTGCCTCGCCTATCAACTAATTATATTCCTACTCAGTATTGATAATAACAGTAAATATACTTGTTGAAAAGTAATTTAAATTTAAAGAAAATGATATCCACAGGTGATACGAAGCATATAATCTAATATCGTAATTTTAGACATACTCGTAAATATTTACAAAGCCGTATTACTCTTATAATAATATCAGAAGCACGTTTAGCGACTGTTTATATACATTTCATGTTAAGTATGAAGCGGCAATAAATTATCTAAATGCGTCTCGGAATCGAACCGTGCACGGAACTCGCTAGAACAACAGCGGAGCGCGGCGGTCGCTGGCCACGCATCAATTTGTCTGAGTGCACGCGCCGCTATAGCCCTGATTTCATTAGCATAGTACCCGCTGGGACAAGAATGTGCAGCGGAATAAATCAATCAATGTATGAACGATCCGTCGAACGTCGTGTTGTCTGGTAGATAAGTCCTGGAATTGAGATGTCGCTGTGAGTGCATTGCAAAGTAGTCGTAGTTCAATGGGCTCTATCGATAATTCTCTGTTAAAAATCGTATTAGTATATGATTTTTACACGCCAATAACTATGTACATTGTTTTTTATTTAAGGCGTCGGCACTTACGGGTTTCACTGATTATTTTATTTGTTTATTCTTTATTATTGACATTTAGCTGCAAAGGCGCATTTAATGTTGCATGACATAAGTTTTGTACCGTTTATTAAAAAGTAAGTAAATTAGGTATAATCAGTGTTGTTAGTTTAATATGTAAGATATGATAATGAAGTGAACAAGAATAACCAGTGTGCAGTAATAAAATGAGAAAAACTTAAAAATATAAAATTTTCTAGACAAATTTTGGGAGTAAAAATAATCTCTTTAGTGGCCAAGTTTATGTAAGCTGCTTACTAGATGTCTTATTATTTTTCATGAGCTGCATTATTTGTTTGTGTAAGAAAGAGTTTTTTTTTTATTTAGTTGTAACTTTATTTTAAAATAATTAATAGGACGAAACACTTTAATTAGGTAAAAACTGAATAAAAACTCCGTGTGAATGTACCCATAAATTTCACCCACCATACAGCTATAATACACGTAAGGAGAAAATCATTGAATTGGAAGTGACTGCAGACTAGTATCCGATTTCAAAGTAACGTCAGCAAAAAGCGAAACATAGTGTATGAAAGGAATTAAAATTGCAAGAAGCGAGTAGCAGCATCACTGAATAATAAGCAGAGATTGAGATCTAACACACGGGGCGATGTGAAATAAGACAAGTATGGCAGTGGACATGTGAGGAATTTCAAATTGAGAACGCTTGCGCCCGCGCGCTGCCGCCTCCGAACACCATGAGCCACTTTTTTGTACCACTTTTTCTGGACTCGATGTACTTCATGCGGCTCTAGTGTGATAACAATGTAACCTTCGTTCGGACTTTACTTAACAGGTTCTCTTGTACGTTAAACAAACGTTATTTTTCCACGTAAATAATTTAACTGGAATTGTAAATTACGTGAACCAGCGCTCGGCCACTTGGCACAGCGTCCGTGATAATCTTCTTAACCGAGTGGGATGTTACCACATAACGATCGTACGATTTGACTACAAATTTTATGGGCTGACATATGTGCTGTTATAAAATTGTTAAGTGTTTACAACTCGAAGTTTTGATGAAAATATATTTAGAGCTCTTTGCTTAAGTAGATATTTAGTACTATTGCTGTATCTATTCGTATAATTCGTGACTATAACTACCCTTAAATACATTTAATTTTTCACTTTTTAGGTATAAGTAAAGGTACATTCGTAATGTTTTAGGTTTACATAATTGAAAATTAAGCACTTATTTTTTTGTTTAAATGAAGTATTTGATTATACAATATGAATCTGAATTATACTTTGCATGTACGTAATTAACCGTACTTGTTCACATTAAGAAAATCTTTCACATATTAATTTTTGTTTCTCATAAAGAGAATTACATAAATTTTATTTTCAATCACGATAAATACAGTATAGGTATCCAAACATTTTTATTGCTTAGCTAGTATTTGGTTATTATTAGTATTGCTTAGTTATTGTTAGTATAAATTATTATAAACCGAAACGATATAACAAAGTTACTGTTATAGCAATTTTAGATTCATTACAAATGTATTAAAAAAGTAATTCACATCAACAGCAATTCAAGTATATCATCATCAATTAACCTATGCACAAACGTCACAATAAACATAGAATTAAGAAGGGTCCTAGAAGCGACATTCATGACGATTGTTGGAATTATGCAACAGCGTTAGAAATAATACTGCTAAGGCGACACCTATGGCGTGTCCTTTGCAGATGTAGTCACGAGCGGCCATGACGCAATCGCCCTTTGCGCCTCGTCTGTGCAACAGCCTCTCAGCTTAGTATTAATTGATTACTCATATACACGGTGCGGTAGAGATGCGTACGGCGATATGCGTCTGCCCACCAGAGGACCACCAGATCCACCGCGATATATTACTGGCGGATAATAATAACGCTTACATAAATTAAGAAGTGTGATTTTTTAAACGTTTGTGCGATACGAGAAATAAATTGTATAAATAATGATTACATGAATGTTGAAAATATTATAATAACATATATTTTTTTTAGTAGAACTAACAACAAAAACCAGTTATACTTAATAAAATACTTATATACATAATAGTTTTTAGATTATATAGTCAAATTTTACGTGTTACCTCATATTTTATATATTTAAAGTTGTGGACACACTGGACTTTAGTGGCTCTTTGACTTCTCGACCTCTTTATTTATCTGCTTTATTGAACAAGTTACTTGTATTGAGTATACTTTATGTTGTATTATTTATTATTGAACCTTTTATATAAATAAATAATTATTTGAAGCCATTTTGTAAGTGTTAAAGTAATCTATTATAAAGTGCCTTTTAATTTTATTTTAATTTTATTACGCTGTATGAGGAGATGCACGAGACTAGAAATGGGAGGTATAAAAGACCGCAGCCTCTACCTGTAAAAATATTACCACTTATAATATTTTATAAACAAATAATAAAATTTACTAGCATCATATGAAATAATTTATTGGCATGCATGTTAATCTTAAGCGGTCTCAAATTGCTTTTGAATATATAAATATCACTTTCCATTGAGTAATATTGCAATTAAACTTTTGTATTCTATCTATGAACGATACCAAACTTTTGATAGGTATAACTAGATGTATTAATTGTTATCGAAAGCGTGTGAAGTCTGTTAACCCACACTTGTCCAGTGTGGCATACTATGGCCTTAACACTCTCAATTTGAGAGGGGACCTATGTATGTTCTAACAGTGGAATAATAAAAGGGTAGGAAAAAATGTATAAGTAATATTCTGCAACAGTGGCTAACATATTATTATAGTATTAAATCAATAGATTAAACAATATGTTAGTCCAAAGAGTGGGGAGTGGAAATGACTCAAACCTTAATTCATATTCATATTATACCATTAGTTTAGTTATGTAGTTATTAATAATTTGAAACACCTGCAGTCAACCCACGAATCAATATTAATATAATATATTTTAATTCGGATATCTTATTTATATACGTATTCACTATGATTTTTAGAATACATACATATGTATATTCGATTTTACGAATAAAGACATCACGAGGAAAACGTAACACATCACAATGTAATTAATAACCATTATTTGTATATCTGCATAAGATTCAACTTCATATTATATATAATGATCTCAACTAATTCAAATATAGATTTAATGAAATGCAAAATTTTGGATGTATTTTTTCCGAATACAACATTACAATATCTTGGTGTGTCCCTACCTTGATGTCTGAATAATATCTATATTATTTACGCGTTAATTTCACAAAACTGTGATATCGATACACGAATTTATATGTATCTATTTAATATGATAAATTATAGACGTTTTTTTTTTAAAGATTGGAAACAGATAAGATAACACGGGCTTATTATCACCTCATCTCTACACTCGTTAATTAACGCATTACTTGGACATATCTCTGTGATCTCCGTCACTTTAATGTCGCCAATATTTTTTTTAATTCATTCCATTTAATTTACATTACTTTATTTAATACTAGATTTTATGTTAATTGGATAAGTTTCAGTATTTTTTTAAAATGCCTGTATCTGGTTAAAGGTGTGTAATGGGGTGACAGAGATGAAATGAAAAGTAGGTGTACCAAGTACGTTCCTTTTTTTGTTTCTTTTTTGAGATTAAATATATTTGAAATATCCTTCTTAAGATTAAACTGTATAAATATTATAAAATGACATTTAGTCAAACATATGTCAAACATTTGTATATGACAAACGTTTAAGTGGATTCAAAATAAAATAAATATTATATAATTTTTCGGTGTTTTCATAGAACAAACACGGTACTGTAGATTTTGTTATACGAAAATATACAGAAAAAAAGTTCCTAACTCATAGCTACATGTCGTTGTAATTAAAATATATGTATTGTTCCAAACGTATATATTATTAAAGTTTACTGCCATTTTTATTGCATTTACTCGGTCATAACAACTAAATAGTAATTTGTACTGAATTAGTTTCAGTATGTATGTCTTAAAATTTACGGTACAAGTTGTGTTTACGTTTTGATTTTTGGTTTCAATTTTTATATCACGCTATTTCAAAGTAAAATTTTATCTAACATTTCAAAGCATTTTTATGATACTTGCTGAACTTGTTCAGCGGCGTCTCTACTACAATGAAGGTGGGTTTGATATTATCAATTAAGTTAGATTAATGATTAAAAAATGAATACTTTGAACTAATAACGCTTAGCTTTAGAAAAATGTGCAATAAGAAACCACACACCTAGGTGGCGAAAAAAATTGTGAACGTTTGACTATTTACATATACCGTTGATAAATAATGTCATTTTTATGCTAAGTGCCTATTTCAGTTTAATTACTCATTTATCAAAGAATGGACAACATAACTGTTAACGCTATTGTTATCATTAAAATGATAAAAAATAATATTACTCAAATACATTTAATTCGAACTCTACATCAACTTTTAACTCGTAACATTGTTCAGTATACAGTGATTTCCTAAATTATACCGTGATTTATAGTACATTATAATGATTGTAAATAGGGTCCAAATTGGAATGAGTCTTGTGATGTTTGAACGGGATACACTTAGTCAAATGAAGTGACAACGCTCGTCACCCTTCATTAATAGTTGAGCGGAGGGATCGTTTGTATCGTTTTACAAAATCAATTTTAAAATTTGAAAATATTGACATCCACCGTAGAAAGGGAAATAAATCATTAAAAAGGGCAGGTGAGGCGCAGACAGCAAAAATTTTTACGACTATAATGATTTTATGGTCGCTAATTAATTTTTAACATTAAATTACTTAACATTCATGTTAAACCTTGTTATTATCGTACAATAGCTGTGTAGAATCTTGTATGTAACCCATAAACATAACATTTTTATGATAACATAACTACAATTATGATGCGAGTCATAAAACGGCTATTACAATGCGATATTGCCGGCGAGAGTTAGGGCTATTCGTCGCTCGCGTTGTACTATTAATATACGGCCCGGAACGGGACTAGGCGTCATCGAACATTGAATATTAGGCGCGCAAAAGTTTGTTCTGCCAAACAAAACTTGTGTCGGACCCTATGCTCCCGTTCGGCTGAAGTTGGGAGCCATAAATCGGCAATAAACTCACCTTAAGCCCAGCGGCCGCCGTTCGCCGTCGGCAAACGGGGTCGCGACATCTCGCTCGTAAACAAAATTCTTCACAAAACTCACAGTTCTACCGTTTATAAAGTGTTCCGAGAGTTTCACTCGTCAAGTCACGTGTCAGCGTTTTAGACAGGGCACGAGCGCAATACGTAATGTTGTGGGCGCACGTGGGTAAGTAGTCGTCAGCGGTCAGGCGCGGAGGCTGGCACGTCGTGTTGTTTATGGCGCGGTGTGTTACGCAACGCGTAGCCGCCGAGGCGCGCGTCAGTTGAATGTGCCGGCCGATGCTTTACGAGCGACGCCGCACCCCCCGCCGGGCGACGCCGCACGCCGCGGCGCCGCACTAAATCTGCGATCAACGGAAAAGGACACCACCACCCTCCGTTAATCCAACACCATTGATGTCCGAGAGACAACGTTAATCGGAGCGATTAATTGTTACGGGTCGGTCGCACCGCGATAGAAATGTATCGGCCGTGGTCGCCGTAGCACGGAGTTCCGAGCAAGTGCGGCGTCGTAAAGTTTCTTCGTGTATCGTTCGATGCACCAGACGTTGATAGCAACAAGCTTGCACTGAAAGTAGCTCTACATCGATTTATTATTTATTTTTATTCATTGGAAAATTGTTTTATTTTATAATCAAACTAGCATTAATGTAGTACCTACTAATAATTACGTACCAAAAGCGAATTTAATGACGAAGCATTTTTTGTGATTCTTATATAAAATGCAGCAATTAATTTTACATTTAATATTACAATAGACATATATATCATTATACATCTAAATATAACTTTTATTAGAACATATATGTTCATATATGTTTAATTATCCGTATAAATATCTTTTTATATTATTTAAAATAAAATCAGCAATTGAAAACATAAATATAGTTAAAATAAAAATTAAGGAATAATATTTTTTATTATATATGATATATGTCACGTGATGTATCATCGATGATGATGCACAATAAACTTTAATAAAGTTAATATTCGTAAGTACGGCAATTTTCACTATTTGATGTACTATTTAACGTTAATATAAACAATTGAGTTAGATCAAAAACCAATACACTTTATTAAAATATATACTATATATAAATTGTAATACTCATTTTAAAAGCATCTGCGTAATTACATAAATTATCACTATGACCAATTGATTACAATGATTAAAATACATCTTTAACTACCTAACACGTGATCTGTCGAAATACTTTTGACATACTGTTAAGATAAATTGGAACTATTTGAAATCGCCCAATAACATGACGATGAAAGATGAAGCCGAAATCAACCAATAAGAAGTCGTTATTTGAACGCCATGTTGTTACCCCCACCAACGTCTGTGTGCTGAGATAAAGCGCGGCAGTCTCATCTGTCACATCGGTGAAGTTGGCGAGTGCGGACGCACGCCGAATGGCTGCTCCTGTTTATATATGTTTAGGTAATAAAATTTCCGTTTTCATTATTAGGTGCTGTTACATTTTATTTTTAGTTATATCACGGTAAGTATGAAACAGTTAAAATTAATTTTGTATAAACCTTAAAATATTTGACTCTTAACTTAAATTAAATATTTATATCAAAAATATACAAACTGGTACAATTAGGTAGTGAAACTAAGAGTGCAGACAAAAAAAACTTTAAGCAAGACTAGGCGTGATACTGATCTGTTCATAATCGAGCGTTTCGATCAAATTACACTGCTTTTGGTTTATGCTGTTGTTTATTTAATCTCAGCATTAAATTGAATTGTAATCGTAATATTAACTGCATTATGCGCATATAACAAAGTAATAATAACTGTTTAAGTTCATTGTTAACAGTGTGTCTAAATTAATTGTGTGTTATTTTCTGCACTGTTTAATAATATGAAATTCAGCCAACCACTTTAAAGATTTTCAGCATAAATCCTGACGCATACCTATTATATTATGCAACTACTTGTGTTTCGATTAAATAATTGAAACTCCATGTAGGCATAAAAGAAAATGACCTATAACCTTCGAGTATGATCAGTTTGGAATACCTCACAATGATGTATAACATACCTAAATCTACTACCCCACACTTTACTACTTTTATCAACTACGGTCTTTTTCTTGTAATTCTGAGAGAAGACCAGTTTTGTTGATTTTAAGCCTAGCAATTAAGTAGATGCTTAGTGGTAGTGATGAGTAGTATTCGTCTATGAAAATTTTTAGCACTCTAAGAATGGCCAGTGCTTTTTCGGTTTTATACAAGAGCTCTCTTTTATTTTTTCTAGAAGAATCCCATTTTATAAAGCATGTGAAAAACCTTAGATGGTAGTTTTTTATCCTAATATCTTTACTAGTCACTCTAAATGAGTCTAAAGTTATATAAATCAATATGATTTTTCTATTGTACTTAAACATACAAAAACTTTTTATTACGATGGCTTCATAAACAACAAGTGTTATTTAAGTTATTACAAACACTTCAAAATCTCTGACGACGGTAAAATTGTCTCAGAAAAAATAATAATAGTGACTTTATTCAATATCAATAGATATAAAAATATGTTTAGCAATATGTGTGATGTGAGGCAGAACTTTACTAAATGAATGGCACCTTTAGCTCGTGTATAATTTAGTTATGTTTTAAATTACAGTAATGCTAAGTTTAAAATAGCTATGCTAAAAATTATCTTAACTATAAAATATTTTTCATGTAAAAAACTTCATTCCAAATTGTATGGTAAATTGTAATAAAATTTGTAAAAGACATGTACTGTGATAAACCAATTACAAAACCCATCTTATGAAATACAGCAGTTTTTTCATATCTCTTCAGATAAAAAAGTTTTAATGCTAGTAGCAAAAGGTTCATTTTCAGTTTTAGACTCATGAATTGTTTTAATAGCTAGATTCTTATACAGAAAAGCTTTTCTATTACTTTTTCTTTCTATATTTACTTCTACATATAACAACCGGTGTCATATCTAATGTAGAATGGTTTCCATAAATATATCTAATTAGAGATACAAAAACTATTCAAAACTGTTTGGGATAAACCTATTTTAATAATATTTACATCTACTTAGTATACTAAACAAGTAAAGTATCGAATGTTGTATTTAAACGCTTCGTGATCCCGCAATTATATTTACCACTCTCTTAATATGCTGCCTTATCTAATGCTGTAATAAGAAATTTTATGTTGTACATGATACAGGTTCTTAGCTAATTAGATTTACCCCTCTCAAGCAAAATACAATATCATTAAAATTAGTCCTACTCTTTATAAGAATAATCGAATCTATAGCTAGAACACCATGAAAGTAAATATACATATGAGTCTATTACACTTCGCATCAATTTATATGATGTCAAAAGACATAAAATGTATGATGCCACACTATTGAAAAAAATAGTTTTCACAAACTCTATTCTGAATTAACTGAAATGCAATCACTGCACGTGCATGTTTTATGTTCACAGTTACTTATACAGTTCGAATATATCTGACTTGAGAAAATGGCATTCAAACAAATCGAATTTATTGCTTATGTACCATAGCCATTGCCATAGGTGGTACAGTATTTAGCTGCGCCTAGGCACATTGCTCCATGCCACAATCCGCCAATGGCGGGCTTAGACGTCTCTTACGACGCCTTGTATCCCAGCACGGGGTTAGGGAATGTACAATTCTTTTCATGCTTGATTGTGTATTTTAAGCTTGATCAACATCTATTATTTGGTTCTATAACTTTGTATGTAAAATCTCACTTTTGTGTGTGAATTGTCAAATTTAACAGAATCCACGGTAATTGCTGACTGATTACTCCCGTATTTAAAATAAATGAGACGTCATGGGATGCCTGGTAGATGTGAAACATCGAAACTATTTAATATTAGTTGTGCTTTCAAGAAAAGAACAAATTACGACAGAAACTAAATATAAAAATAATAATGGGTTGTCTGTACCGTAGTAAACAACATTGTTTATATTATATTGATACGTGCATATTGTGGCATACTGAATACACAACACATACATACTGCTTATATATGTATATACCATCATACAGTTTGGCGACGCGTCGCCATGCCCAAGCGTATCACACAGCGTTGTCAAGCTCAAGAGTCGCCACACCAAAATCGGATTACCTCGGCTATATTTTACACATCAATGATTAGACATAAAATTAAGAAGGAGCAATAAATACACATATTGAAATTGAAGATAGGGAAAATAAATAAGTTCGCATTTTAGTTTTAAAACTAATATTGTAAAAATATATCTCAAGTAGAGCATCATTCAGTTCGTTACGTGGTACGCTCGCCCGCCACATTCCTGAGCACGTTTAAAGCATGCCCTAAACAGCTGATTTCCCCGATATTCTCTCATCTCCTTTATCGCGCAGTAAAACACGCAATAAAACAGAGAAAACTATACTTTATGCGCTCCCACTGGAATAGCGCGGACGGCGTGCGTAACCTACATGCGGCCATTTCGAGATTTACGAGCTGGGAATTGTGAGTTGGAGAGAGACGAAAATATTGAACTCTTTGCCGACGGCGAACACAGCGATAGCGGGTCTGTTGATACACGGAGGACAAGACTGTTATAGTATACACTACAGCTGAGTAACAAATACGATTTCAAACAAGACAGAAAAATTCCAATGACTTTTACTTTAACTTGGACGACCGAACTCAAAATCATTTTACTCAACTTTAGCTTAATAAGTCTTTAAATTGGATGATGAGACGCTTAAAACAGTTACAATAATCTGAAAAACAATAACATACCCGCGCTTTGAGTCGCATACTAACTCATTTCGGTATGATTGTGTGAGTTTGTGTGTGTGAATTAAACTATCCGCATGGGACTGTTGAGTGTATAGCTTTCCCTTTTGTTTGGCTGAGTTATTTCTATGTTAGAGTGAGAGGTCGTAAATCGCGGCATGCGGCCCGAAGTGACATGTTTATGGGCGGAGATCGCGTGCCGCGTGCAGCGCGCGGAGTGGGAGCGCGTCAGTCGTGAGCATGGCGCCGGGATGGCAAGGATGAGACGATTTTGTATGGAGGGCGTCAAAAGTATTTCTGGAATACTTTAGAATATATAACTAGCATTATATTATATAAGAGAATATGGTGTAACATTTTTTTTTATAATTTTTCGAGTAAAAAAACAAATGAAAATTAATACAAACCACAGGAGCAATCATATAATTCTTACATTTATATTTCTTTTATTTTATTCCGTACTATATACCAAATATAATTTTGATTGATACAAATAATAATAATAATTGTTCATTTTGCCGATCTAAAATTTACATAACAAATTTTGACTTCAGGAAAAATGTTCAATTATTTGCCTATACATCACAATTAACAAGTACCACTAAATACATATAATTATCATTAATAAAATAGGCGTGATTGAAATATAAACGGATGTCTATTAATGTGCATAGACTCAGATATAGAGTTGATCATTCTACAGGTGGCGAGTAACTTAAAGAGGTTACCGTTTAATTTGTCTCATAATGAACGTTATTATTTATTTTACTGAAATATTATTGAACTGATAAAGCCAGTGGCTTATGATAAGCGCCCTCGATGTTACGATATGGGTTTTATTTGGTACGAATCTGTTAATAAAATTACACTTTTTTTCAACCTCTATTAGAAGTATCTATTTATGTAATTAGGTATAATATAATTATCATCTATAGTATTGAAATTTTGGTAAGTGTAAAATTTTTATAAACAAAATTTTAAACGCAACTTAATACAAAGGGTGCAAAGTTAGTAATGACGTATCTCAAGATAATTCTTGCGCATCATAGGGGTGGATAGCTGCTCGGAAATTTAAGGGGTGTTTATAACAAACCTCAATTATGTAGGACCGAAGCTAGGTCCTATACAATTTAAATTTCATAAAACATTAAACCATTCCTTTATATTAAAAACAACAGTTTTACTATTTTGACCCTTTGTATCACATTTTGAATTTGATTAAAAGGAAGAGCTTAGGAGTTCATATTCACTAAAAAACTTTGAAGTGTTTGAAGTAGTTACTGAGAAACATCCTATACACATGTTTTAGAATTAGCTAAATGTGCTGTGAACAAAGTGTTTTGTACAAACCATACTCAACACAAAAGAATCGTAAAATCGGCATAAAAGTCAACGGTCATTCAATTACGATGGGCAACAGAAATGGGGAGAAAGTTTTGACTCTACATAGAGCACGTGATGACCGGTAACTAGATACTTAATTACTTAAATATAACATCAAGCCTATAATCCCGGAAGAGGTAAGCAGAGGAATGTATTGTTGCGCCAGTTACGTTTGCGGCCCATTATGGTGTAGGTGGCGGTGAACTTGTTGCCATGGTGCATGGCATGGTGCATTTGTCTAGACTCCAAGCCACTGCTATCAAATGTAAATAAGAAAACTACTTCCGGATCAGCTGTCTTTCTAGCAAACAACACGACTAACGAGGCACCACTGGAACGATAGTGAGGAATGTTCTATTGTTTAACAGGCTGTATTAAATGATAGGGAAGTTTTCACAAATGTTCTTAAAGTGCATTATAATTCATTCTTAGAGACTTTCTGCACATTTGATGCAATTTATAAGTTTCAAATGAAACTATAACAATAGCATGCAATAGGAAGCTTCATTGTTCGAGTAGCGATTGTCGAGCCGCGAAGTGTGTAATCAGCATAAACGTGATTTTACCTTTGATATAATTATTTAAAAAGCTGCTTTGAACTTACCTCCTAGATTATATTTTAAAATGCCTCTCACGTTTTGAACTAATTACACCGATAACCTGAAGAATATTCTAGTATACTTATACTTATTCTACGAGTAGTATACGATTATCAAAAGGCAATCCTCATGAAGCTATGTTCTAAATGGACTTAGAATTGTGTGGAACAAAAATACATAACAACATAATAATGTAAGTATGTATTTACGAGTTAAGTGGAAAAAAGACCGAGTAACAAATATATATTTCGGCGAACACAGAACTCTTTGCTAAATCTGCTCTTAACATATTTACCGTATAATTGAGAGTTTCCTCTTCCGCGCCGCTAGATTTACAACTGGACCGCTGTGGATACATTCAGAGGAGAGTCGCTGAAATTACTGCCGCTGCAATATGAAAAAATCTAGATTTATAAATGTTACAACGCTAAGTTTAAATTGTTTTTCGATTAACATTTCCGATGATAGATAAAGAGAGAATAATAAGAAATAATCTTTGACTATGTATGTACCTAAATAATACAGATATGTGATTTTAAATTAAACAAAACCTTTTCTCTGTAGGTTAGTCACATGCACATTTTTAAAAAAAGTTTTACAGTAACACCAAAGATTAAATTGTGATGGAATGGATGAACAGACTGACATCTAAGTATTGAAATGAGGTTACGATCTAATTATGAAAATTGATTAAGTTATGTTAATGAGACAGTGTATATTTTAGAGATTTTTTAAATTTTCGCACAGAAATATGTAGGTATGTGTGTAAAAATTAAGTTTAACCCGGAACATTTGTCACTTGCCAATGAATACCAAGATAATCGTGTTTCAGTACACATTGAAGATTAATGTCTTTGCGTTGATCACATTTTTACATACAGATACCTTGATATATTCATCGATGTTTTATAATGATTGTATCAACGCCGTCATCATTGACACATCGGCTAGTGTCGCACAAGTCTGTTGGTAACGTTACCACTTACCATCCCATGTCCCGCCGGCTTGTGTGCCAGTTTCAAGTGAACCAATCTCTTATTTATTATGGGACTGTTATAGATAAAAAAGAAACCTTTAGAGAACGGTCGCAGGCTTAGCGCAGCGGTATACGTGTGAATATGCAGATGTGTACAAGTGGGACGTAGTTGAAACGGCCCTGAAGGCTAATACGCGATTCCACTGCAAGTCACGACGCGCCCGCGCACTTGTTCCGGCGATGGAAAGCCGCTTGCTTGAATAGGGCGGACCGATTTCATTGTATCTCCATCTCTTTCGGATTGAACGATAGTCATTCTCTAAACAAATATCAATGTGCATTTATTATAACTACTGTTGGTATAACCAAATGTTATGTTCTTTTATTGCCTTGGATATCGATAATAAAGAGAAATATATTATGAAAATGTCTCACCATCATGGCCATCATCATCGGTCTATTGTAGTCCACTGCTGGACATAGGGATACCCTGAGGGGTTATGCCCATAATCCCCACGCTGGGCATGCGGATCTCGTTGCGGAAATACAGACTTGACACATTTTAAGGATACTGAAAGCATATATCTAAAGTACAAAGCATTACTTCTACATTGCGTGCCTATATCTAAACGTGCTAAATCACAGATTTCATCTTGATTTTATACAGGCGAGATAGCACAGAAATGCGACCCTATTTCTATAAAAAATCATTCTTTTAAAAGTTGCTTTTATTAACACCACTTTGAACCCAATATTGATAAATAAACCGAGCACGCTGAAATTATTCTGAATTCCGTGCAAATGAAGTAATATTTAACAATTACAAACTGCTTGCTGAGCTCAACATGACGACTGTGTGACAAAACTGGCTCGTGTAGAAATAGCGAGAACGCATACACATCAGTCGACTGAAGCTCGGCGATGGACCCACGCTTAATCGTGTTCGCTTCTCATTCCAACCTTGTTAACAATAACTCGTTGTCTCGATGAGTTTGAGTTTTATATGGTTGATTTAATGGCGTTTACTGTATGTTAATCGAATCAGTGCAAGCTTTGTGAAGGAGTCGTTCATTTTGTTCCATCGTTTAACCGGTTCACTTGCAAACTTATTAGACGAGTAAGTGAACGATATTTAAGAAAAGTATTGTAGTTACGTAATTGTGTATGCATATTTGATCGAATCTTAGAGTATTTTATCAAAATTTGAACAGAAGTAACAGTAGTAGAGACGACTATTGGAACATAGTGGAATGTAGAGAAAGAAGGTGGTAGAGTTTAGTCCCATAGATGTGTATAGAAATACAAGTTGAATACACCTTTTAGTTTAATTTGTTATTACCAATATAATCATAATCGACTTGTTTCCAATATAGCATCTATTATTCTTAATATTATACGTACATAGCTATGTCGCCTCAGTAGAGCCACGTCATACATGCACATTATTGATTTACGTTGGCACAATTTAAATTGATGCGCTCACGAGTGCAATACTAATTGAACTTCAAAGATGCAGTTCAAAGTAAAATGATAAGATTCTGTACTAATTGAAAGTTATTCGGATCTCGAGGTGACTCTTGATGCAGAACAGACAAACATAATTTATGAGACCCCAAGCTGGTTGGATATCGTGTTATTTATTTGGTGGATTACCTTGCTCATCGAATCGTTGCAAGTAAGTACTATCACTAATAGAAAAGTCCTGGATCGAATCTCAGATCACGTACTAATGGATTATTCTTAGATTTTTTTAGTTGAATTTACTAGTATACTCGGAGTCTCGGTTTCTACTCAGTGTATGGTAAATTGCTCAGCCCTATATCACAGTGGGACGGAAACGTAAGCGATTAGACCATAAGACTGCTCAACATTTTCTCTGCCTATCTCTTGGGGATTACATGTGTCATGTTACATTACTTTATTTGTTAGGCCAAAGAAGGAGGTTGGACCATCCATATAGAAGATTCTAGATGTTATTTCTTGAAATGGTTCCGCGTGACATTAAATTCCTGTTGAAAACTATGCTGGCTTCTAGTTTTTGTTATATGAGCAAGCAATAGTGCTTAGTTTTTAATGAAAAATTATTCCATTTTTATCTTGGTATTTTAAGTGCAACTTTTTTAAAACAATAAACCTAGAGTATCAAAATAACGATCTAGATAGGTCCCATTAAAAACGTCATTCAGTGAGTGGAACTTTTAAATTTATTGATATTAAATGTCTCTAACATTAAAGCTCATTTTTGACATTAATGTCTGCCACCGTATTTTAAAATAACCGGCTATTATGTTTAATTAAGACTACATAAAGTAGATATTCAAATTTCCTTATCAGTACAACATTTATAGACATATGTGAATATTATTATTAAATCTCCTGCTGTACCCTGCGGAGTAATATCTCATTAAGTGGCTCATAGCCTCAACACGGTTACTTTTACGCAAAATGACGAAATATCTACTCTTTGTTCGCACACAGAGCAGCTCGCATATTACAATAGGTACGTACATAAATAATATTAATAACGCAGCTCCCGACGCAGCGCAGCCTGAAGTTTCATTCGTTCACAAAAGAAAAACTCCGCTCCACGTAACCTATGCATCGCCATCTATCTTTTACCACAAAAGCCGGACATTATTGTTCGGTCCAAACACTGCTAAGTCTTCGGAAAAGTAATATATTTTCGCTTTGCCCAGCGCGGTGTACGGCACATGGACGCCGGTCAGTTCGGCTCGCTACTTTTCTGTATCCACTAATGTTTTATACGTCGCCCCGTCTGCGTCGGAACCTTACCGCGCCACTCGCGCACACCGGCCAATGGAAAAACGCACAAATTTTTCTTGGCTCAGATCGTGTTTTCTAAAACCTATGCAGTTTCGTTTACGACTGTTTCAAGCAAACATTACAATTGATGTGAGTAGCGTATGCCTCGCCGTTACTTCGACACGGTTCCATTTAATTTGGATTTTTGTGTCGATGTAAATCTTATGTTCAGCGGCATATGGTTCATTTTGGTTATAGAGGCGTGTGGCGTGGGCATCTTTATCTCTGCGAAATCGAAGACAATTTGTTTACGTGTGGTAGACAAACTTGCAAATGTGGATATATGTGACATTAATATTGTGTTTCATATAGTTGACGGCACTTCATTGCTTTGCGATGATACGTGTTTAATGTTTAGATGCGTTAAAGCTCAGTGGCCCTTAGAGTTAGGCATTTTATAAAGAAATAAAAACGAACTGTAATATCACGCCTGTTATGCCCAAAGACAGGCAGAGGAATTTAGTGTATTCCCACGTTTCACCAGTTACTTTAACCTCTCACTATGGAGTAGGTATGAACTGAGAACCTATCGATCGACAGTTACACTTGCATTTATCCAAGTATAATGCAACTTCACGCCTGTAATCCCTGAAGGGGTAGGCAGAGGAATACGACCATCTCCACGTTTCATCGGTATACAGTATTTCACCGTTTTATACAGCTATACTTAAAAAAATAGTAAATACTTGTCGTAATTTTTTAAGGATAGATACGAGCATGTACTTACTAGACTCGACAATTATATGTATAAGAAAATTAAAAATATTTAAATTTTTCTGAAATATATTTTGTACCACCGTCATTGCACAAAGGCCATTTTAAACGGCTATTGATCAAAGTGAGAGGTTTTGTAAAGTTTGCCAATTTCTTTACATTCTCAAACCACATACATACTACTTACATATTTTATTAAGCAGGTTAGGCAGTAGGCTAGGCAACGAAAAACAAAAAAGAACTCCTATTCTAAAGTAACAGCGTTCCTCAAAAAAGTAGACCGTTCTCGGTATTACATAATGGGCGTGCGTAATTTGAGAATAAGCCCCGTAAAGCAGCGTCAAAATATGTAAAGATTTTTATCATTTCCGTAAAATTGCTTGGGAAAAAACATAAAGAAGGTGGTGTCACCTGATCCCGACAGCCGAGATTTATCGGGCTCAGTGTGGCCGCGGCTTTAGGTCGAGGAGTTATGATGGTCGAGAATAATTTACCTACATGTGACAAGAAATAAAAGTTGGAAGGATAATGATCGCGATGACTCAGTGCGCGCACAACCGCCTCCAGTTTTTCATTTTAGATTTTTGTTCTGCACCGTTTGTTTTTGATTACTGGGGTGTTAAGATTAGTTTCGTTTTTGTTATTTTGTTTTTGAACCATGGGAACGAAGTTAGGGATGCTTGCAATTCGAGTTGTGTAAGCAAATTTTAAAAGTAAAGATATAGAAATAAGACGAAAAATACGTAACTTCACTCCTATGATGATACACTATATAAAAAGGTGGAGTGCCTATTGCCACACAACGGGCATAAATCCAAATTACAAGTTACTAGAAATTTCACTTCCAAAGAATCGAACAGCATTACTCTTGATCCAAATCCGGGGCCTCTCGATCGGCATTCACGCTTGGAATCACCCGATCCACGAGGCAGTCAGGATATATTTAATAAAAGATAAATACATGTCTAAATATATTAGATGTATACTAACAGATAAACAGAACATTTGTAACATATGTGAAACTAACCTTAATAGTAAAATATGAACACATATTGGTACACAAGACAAACGAATTTAATGAAATCGTTATACAAAAATAGACCATTGTAGATACTAAAAAACTAGAATTTCAGAATTATTTGTGACCTAATAAAGTAATAAAAATGATAGCAATTACTCTAATCTGCCAATTATAACTAAAAGACATTAATAAGAAAAAAGTATTGGACCTCTAAACGTACCCCTCAATACCCCATCGCGGTTTAACTTCAAACATCGTAAGAGTTACAAAATATTCAATCTGAATTAAGCTTTATTGTCTCAATGTTATGGTTTATATTGTATTCAGTTTTAATCGGGGTTATGGCATTAAAGTTGGTGATAGGGGAAGCTCAAGTAAAGTGGAAGAAGTCCCTGAGAAAATTGGCACAAGTGGTTTTAGCTGCGACGGAAAGGCGCGGCGCGGTTGTGTGCGGGCGGTGTACCAAAGAATCGTTCAATTTAACAACAATATTGATACATTTTATACCTATATTAAAATTAACTCCGGGAGAAAAATAATGAAATTAATTATACTAATACTAAAAGTGTTATAATGTAGGCACGAAAGGTTTTGATTAAACAATGCTAGGATTTGTAATATATGTGTGAAACTGGTAGCTGGTACGTTTGTACAAAATAATAAATATGCCTTCATAAGCTTACTACTATTTGAGTAACAAGTAGAAGTATTGGTTTGGTACAAGTCATTTCTGTTGTTACTCGGTTACCGGAAGGATTAAGCTGGTAGACAATGAATTCCACTTGTCCATATTGTAATGGAGTATCGAAGTCAAGACCTTATATTGTCGCGAGAATGACCCATGCCACCGTTGGGATACAAAAAAGGTCGCAGTTATTAAAGTTCCCTTGACTTACTTTAATACGTTCGCCAGATACTTAATTTTACAAATTATTTAAGATCTGTAACCGCAACAAGGACTGCTCCGACTCGTCATTATCGTCGTTAGACCAATTTTATTATCTCAATTTCAGAAGAGTTAAAACCCTAGTTCGATTTAGTATCTAATTAAAAAAATATTACATCACATAACTGTAATACGCGAAGAGGTAGGTAGAGGAATGTAGAACACTGACATGTTTCAGCAATTACGTTCACATCCCACTATGGAATAGGTGATGAGCCTATTGCCGTACACTAGGCATATATTTCTAATTAATATTACAGAATGTAACATATACCTACATAACAAAGGAAAAATTATCCTAATTAAATTACAGTTATTTAGAGCTATGGCACATCTGAGGGAAGCAACTCTTTGCGAAAGACTTGGGGTGGCCGTCGAATGTTCGCTCAGAGATAGGACTCGCGACAAGATGTATTGCTGCTTACGAAAAATTTTCAACAGTCTCCTCTATCGGATTGGCCCGAACGGAAAATAAGAGGGGACACCGACAAATAAATGAGCGCTGTAAATATCCCTATGACAATAATACAGGTCAGCAATAGATTTCTTTCAGGCGATAGTAATGTCGTTATTAATGTAGGAACAACAAGAAAAAAAAGGGAGATTGATGACGAAGTTCAGACAATGACAGTAAACGGTCAGTAAATTGTAAGTTTCGCAGCCATTCGCTGACGAATTGATGATGGACACTTGACCCACTTTATCATTAGTCGATAACACTGAATGTTCATAGACAGTCGTCAATAACGGACAGATAGATGACAAATGATTATGAATCAAGTTTGTAATGATCATTGTTCAGAAACTAATTTATTTATGGTGTTCCATACAGTACATTAAGTAAAATTGCCGAAATAAAATTTACGAATAAAGTTAATATTTTATAAAAACAATATATTCATAATGCTTTTTTCTTTCATACACTACAATTTTTAGGAAAAAAAATTCAATTCTAGAAAGGTATATTAAACTTAAACAGAACATCTAATGCGATCCCTAATATCTCCAAATCAGAAGTCTGGGACCTACTCGTACTTTCATCACCGTAAACGAAATATGCTATATAAATGCTAAGTGAAACGAATTCAATTAATAATCCAAATCACACATTCTCAGAAACCGTCGCGGATTTTTCTTTCAAAATTTATGTCCGCTGCCTCCAGAGGGCGGTAGGGGGGGAGGTGGGAGGGGCGCGACTTCATTTCGCCCGCGTCGTTTATCTTAAGAAACATAACTCAGGGACGAAGTCTCCGTCAACTTATTCCTATTCTCTCGCCTAACCGTAAAATGGGTGTGTTTTACTTTTTCAAATTGCCATTTTGTGATAACAGTGGAATGTGGTGGTCGCGTAAAGTTATATCTATTAGATTTATATCTGATATGTATCAACTAAATTACTTTCTAATAATTAAGTATTAAATTATCAATGTTTTTTATTACGTATTAAATGAATTATTATCACTACAAAAATTTTGTAATTAGAATTTCTATTGGTGCTTCGGATTCTGTATATGTGCCCGGTGTATGGCAATAGGCTTAACGACAATTCCATAATGGGACGTAAAAGTAATTGGTGTACCGTGGAAGTGTTCTGCATTACTCTGCCTTCCTATTCGAAGATTACAGGCTTACAGGTTACAAGAAAAAAGAAGCCACGCTGTTAAACCAAGTTATTCTATATTCTTGAGTTTCTTGAGCTTTGCCGCGTGGCTACTCTAATTAAGAACAATGAGTTAGACTCGAGATTAAGTAGAGATCACTTCAGGAGATCGGGTTCAAATCCCTGGCGTGCACCTCTTAAAAATGTGCATTTTAAGTTTAAATGTCTCTTGCTATTACGGTGAAGGAAAACATCGTGTGGAAACCTGCACACCTTGAGTCAAAAGAAATTCTCTAAGATGTGTGAAGTCTGCCAACCTGCGCTTTGCCAGCGCGGCAGACTATGACCTTAACCCTCAGATTCTAAGAGGAGACCCATGTTCCAGCAGTGGAACGATAGAAGGGCCTGCAATATTAACATTGTATACGGCAGCAAGAAGCATGAATATGAGAAAATTTGGCATGATGTATTAATGATGATCTTCCACGTTTAACAGAAAAGATGGCGTGAATCGATTACGTTGTAAGTTATGCAGGACTTGCCCGCATCTACACTTTCAAAATATTTTCAGTCTTAATGTACAATTATATACAGTTAGAGTTTCTATAAGAGCAGTATAGTACGTTCCCACTCTTTACAAGTTAAGTTTACGTCCTACTATGGCATAGATGGTGAGCCTATTGCCACACGCCTATCCAGACTGTAAGCCACTAATAGACAATCTAAATCTTAAGAATGAAATAGTTTCTGATCCGGGATTGAACCAACATGACCAACCAGACATTTATCTACTTTTTTTCTTATAGTAACTCTTGCATCTATACTTATACAAAGAGGGGACTTAATGCTAGATTCTCTACCAGTCAACGTAGAGTCATGGTGAAATATTAATAACAGATTCTATAATTAAGTATTATACTTACAGAAGGAAATTATGTATGAATTTAAAATATTTATACTCAAACAAATCTTAACTTTCCATTCAACAAGATAAGAAAGCTTTTACTGTATTCAACAAATTGTTTCATACGAATATGAAAGACAGTGGAACACACCGAATTATGACGGTTAAAAGCTTCCTTATTGAGTGGCAGATAATGGTCGGGTCCACTTACTGGCATAGAGATCCGTATTAAATACTTTTCTAGAACGTTCCTCCGTGGGGGAGTAATGAATGCGGGTTATTTACGAGCCGCAGACTGGCTGACGACCGATAACGTCCCTCCCAATATCATATCGCTATTACGTTCGGTTACTGAATGACTAATGGAACTTCTGTTTCTGTTTTCTACGCTTTGGTTTTGCTTAGTTGCTACGATGTCGAGTTTGTGCCTTTGTATTAAATTCGTATACATTTGACGAAATATCAAATTAAAAAATGTATAATTAGTTCTTGTTTTATTTTTTAATCACAGATGTACTACTTGTTATGTTATTTTACATTAGAAAGAAAATACAACTTAAAATATAATAATGACATTTTATTTTTCTCTTTATTTATTTATATGATGTAAAAGGAGAAGAAAATGAAGAATGTTTTCGACGATTAAACGTATAGAGACATCTTACCTTACTTCTGTACGTATATAAATGCAATTATTATAAAGAAATTAAACTATAAATAATCTGAAATGTTAAGCTTGAGAAACTCCAAACTAATCAGATATCGTATATCAGTTGGCCAACATTAATAGCCCGGAGGAACTCCGCAGACGTCACGCATAGGCCATCTTTAACCTATCCGATAATACGTACAACCAATACGTCATTTGACGCAATAACGGTCAAACAATAAATATCGCTTTGCGCAGACAACAGCGCAAAGTAATATATGAAGTTAAGAATAAATAGGCAATTTAGTGCGGGGCTCACGTTCGGCCGAAAATCGCCGAGTATTGCCGACGAGGACGGCGACGTATTTCCATATCGTATCGCGATTCGTGGGGTGCGTTTATGGGGTAAAAATTAAGTCGCAAACGCAGTTTAGTCTCGACATTCAATTGGCTAGTTGGCAGTTTGCGGCTTGGCGTTGCTATGTTTGTAACTAGGACACGACGGGTTTGTCAATATTGTAGGTATGAAGTTCATTTTATTAATATAATCTTATTGAAGGATCTATTACTTACTTTTTATATTCATTATAAATTCTACTTTTTTTTTTGTTTTCTTAAAACTTGATACATCTGAAATCAAATCGAATCTAAATAGGTCAGCGATACAAAATTTACATAGCACACATATAACAAAGTAAATATTGATAAGCGTGAACGAAATCAAAAATTAGGTACATATTGAATATTAAATATAATTCCAGCCTTTTGCATTTTAGGGTTTCTCTTTTATTAGAAAACCCATGAGGGCTTTTTAAATCGAACTTACCGGAAGTATAAATCCGTGAAAGTACAATCGCATGTAAAAAGAACCGAGGCGGGTTATAAATTCGAAAGAAAGTCTCGATAGAAATGAGAGAATTCACATTAAATCGTCTAACAGGCCGATAGGTGGCGCGGCTAAGCCGCTGAAGACGCGGGTAAACATTTTATTAAGGACACCGTTTCCGCTCACTTGCTAATTTTACTACATTTTTATGATATTAATTACTGTTATCAACAAACTTAACATGCTCAACAACGATATTTTATTGAGAAATTATTTCTATTCATATAAAAATGCAATCGACAGTTACTTCGACGAGGTATTGATTAGGGTAAGTACTTTTAAAAATATCGTAATTTAAATCAAACGCAACCACAAAAACCAAAGGACTAGATAAATACAAATTGATGTGACTTTGTAGTATCAAATTATTGAAATCTAATTACGTAAAATAATATTACAGGTTTCTACGAACTCATTATCATCCCTTATTACATAAAGGTATACTAATTTGATAGTTCATATATAGTTTAATTACATGTGACAGTAAAACTTGAAAACATATTTGGTGGAAAAAATATTGAAAATCTAGGTATCAAGCACTTAAATATGCAACCGATGAGTCATAGATCCGTCAGCTCGACCGATGTGCCATCACGTGCGTTTCAAATACCAAGACTTGCCGAGCTAAGTGAGGTAGGTATTACAGCGGGGGTGCGAGAGTACGCGAAACGAAATGTGGCTTTAAAAATTTGGAACACAATCCGGCTATTTGTCTTTCCAACGTCTCTTATAAATCAAGGAATAAAGCAGCCAACAATGCTTTATGGCGGAAAAAAAGAACCTACATAAGACGGGGAAATAGCATACAAACCTTTGCACATACATACATTATGAACGTTAGTGTTGCGTAAGAGGAAGGATCAGAGTTTTGTTACGCTGCGCTGTTTGTTAAACGAATTGCTCCGCTGAGATGTATTGGGACCATGACAACTACTTGATTTGATTACCACTGACGCTTACACATCAGTTACGTCTCAAGTTATTGTACATAGGATAGATAAATCTCAATACCACAAAACGATTCTTTTATATAGTATACCAACGAAGATATAAAGATTTTCATTTATCTTCTTGAAATCATCTGATTTTACTCGTAATAATATGAAATTAGTCACGTTATACGAGCTATTCAATAAACTTTACAATTATCATTTAATACAATATCTGATTAAAAGTAATAATGCTCACGAAATTTTTTAATACATTGCACAACAATAATCCATATTCGGCCATTTTAATATCCGCCGTCATTATTTAACGCGCGTCACATCCGTCCGCACTACTGCACGCATCCGCAGAGTTATTACCGTGTAACGCACTATATCACGCCGAATTTACGAGAACCTGAATATGATAGATTTTCAATCCGGCCTCCTCCATAATATACGGCGAAAAACGCCGCGCTGTCAAAATAGAGAAATAAATAAACTTGTGACAACCAATTAATAACTCGTAAAGTGTCACTGTTGAGGACGATAAAAAAAACTTCGGGTCCGGATAAAGGGGCAGAAAAAGGCGATCACAATGGCGGAATGAGGAGAAAAACGCATGTAAAAAGCCCCGATATCGTCCATAAATTTGGACGGATTCAAAACAAATCGCCCTTATTCATTACACGTATGACTTATTGCCGCGAGAGAACGAAAACATAATGCACCTATATCGTGAACACAAAGCACTGGAATAGGTCTGTTTCAGCTATACAAAAAACAGTCGTAAAGAATAGATTTCGCTTCATTAGTCACGTTCTCGATTTGACTAAACGTCGAAATAAAAAAAGCGCTTGAAAAAATTGTAGACACAGATCCATCCATTAGAATGCATTTATTCTTTTTTCAGTTCCTTTGTTTCTTTAAGTATCCACTAATGCGTTAATATATAATTCATACATTTGAATCGGAATGATTTACAACAATTTAGTAATTTAATTTTTACTGTCTGTACTGTCTGTCATCTGTGTAAGTCTGTACGTAACGTAACTGTAATCCCCGAAGAGGTAGGCAGAGGAATGCAGGGCATCTAAGTAAGTCTATACGGTTATGCCTATAAATTTTGGCACTCTTCTCTCTGCCTATCCCATAGCGCGATTAAACAATGTTATCACAAAAATGCACAATGTGTTTTTACAAACGATTATATTCCGCAAACATTAATGAAGAAATGAGTTCAGATCAAACACGCATATCGCACGGTGCTGTCCACTCGAGCGTTTTATATCATATATAACATAACGACACCTTCAACAACGCACGTAAAACGTTATGGTAAGTCGAATCGTGAAATAAATGGCGTTTAAAAGTGTGATCCGAGACGTACAAAAAGAGGGTGGGAGATGCACAAAAAAGTCGAACGAAATGATAAATTCGCCGTTGGAAGTGAAAAAGTGAGCGTTTATTTATGATATCGTTGTACATTGTGGATTGAACGAAGGTCGTTTTATCAGATCTTTGTATTGAGGCTGCATCTTAAAATACACGTAGGTATGTGAGTACTAAGCGTGCTTAAATATTTCATGTCCGCTGTGACACTTTAATATAGTTTTTAAATAGTAGATATATAGTTAATTGATTTGTAACTAATTAAATAGGTATATTACAATTGTTGACTATGTGTGGTCCCGTATCTATTTATGTAATCATGTAATTATTTATATATTGAGAGGTTGTGAACAAGAATTAAATAGTTTAATTAGATGACTTCAAAATTATATATAATACGTAAAAACTTTAAAATATCGATTTGTATAACGGTAAGTTTATGGAGAAAAAAAAACGTTACTGATTAGGTTTAAATAATTTTATTCTCATAAAATATTATATATAATATTCTCTGATTTATATATGTATCCACAAACAGTGTCTCGAATATAATCTATAGGGATACATTTTCCATTATACCGATTAAACACATCTTGGATGTACATTTACTTCTTAAATTGGTTTTATAATCATTTGTCATGCATTATTACAACCATGATTAGGTATGTCTTAATTTTCATATCTACATATATAGAACTGTAACAGTTATACCGAACTAAAATTATTTGTTTCTACGCTTGTTGTCTGCCTACGCCTACGTCTCCTGCCCAAAAGACTGAAGTAAAATTCCTCACTTAGATTCCTAATGTATCTTATCAGCTGGATGTTCCAGCCGCGCAGCCCATCTATACCTCTCGCGGCAAGTTTAAATTAGGTAAAGAAAGAATTTATTATACTCCAATCTCTTTGAGCCTCACCACAAATCACCGTGCTCCTTTGAATGTAATTGAAAATACATTACGCAACCAAATTAAAGTGGAAAGTGGTACAAGTTAGTAGAAAGGGCGGCAGGTGGCGCGCCCGCGACATCTCCCTACCCGCGGAATGTTTTGGCATAAAATATCGTTTCAATTATTTACGTGAAAGATTTATGGCACTTAGAAAAGTGCGCCGAGAAAAAAACTGCGAGAGACGTGTGCACGAAAAGTGTTTTTCTTGGGAAAACTTATAATGGGTATGAGTGTAGGGAAAGTTTTTGAATCTCTTTCCTATGGTAATTTGTTTTGGACGCGCTCACAAAGATATTAGTGAGCTACTAAGTTTCTTATTGAATACGAAACGGATAATGTGCGACGTGATAAATTATAAATAATCAAATCACTTTGATAAAACTTGATTATCAACATTACAGGACGACATTCACTTCAATAAAAGAACTTGTTTAGAGACAAGATTTAATCTGTAATAAATTAATATGCGATTATTTACGAGATAAAACAAACTAATAAATATTAAACAATAAATAATATCACACTCTGAAGGCAATTTATAAATACAAGAAGTCCTGTTTCATCTCCTAAAGCCGGTGGTAATCGTTCAACTTAAGCAATGCTCATGGCTATAAATTATTTAAAAAAAATTAAAATAATATATAATCTATCTACAAAACAAGATAATTTATTTGAATACAGGTAAGAACTTTTGTAATAGAGTTGGTGTTAGTTGTGAAATATGCTCATACGTTTCACCAATTAAGTTTACGTCGCAGTACGGAACAGGTGAGTCCTAACGAGTGATATCCAGACATCGAGCCACGACTAGGGAATATGAGTAAGATAAATCCAATAGTGCCCGACCCGGGACTACAACCTAGGACTTCACGATCCGCAGTCGCGCCTGCAACCAACGAGGCAGTCAATTGTCGGTATCATCTCTGTACTCCTTCTACGGTAATTAAAATTTATACATAAGATCTACTGCTATAATTTTTATATCGAGCTTTTTAATAGCAATATTTCAAACTTCACAGCCATTAAGTCTATAAAGTTTTAGAATGGTTTCGGGCTAAATAAAAACACCGATACATTTTAGAAAGAAATAATGAGCGAAATAATTTATTCACCCATTGATCGGACTCCATTGATTTCACCATACATTATAACATTACGAAGCGCACATGTGGAGATGTCCCAAAATATTTATTATTTTTATAATATAAGTCTTAGTATAAGTTTATAGTATTAAATTTTACAGGTCTTAGTTCATCTTCTTTGTATATTCCAGCAACCGGTACGAAACAAACAATATTTAAATATATGCACACAATAGATCACACAAATAGCCGTTGAAGTCCACTGTTAGACATACGCTTGCCCTGAGACATTTTTGCCCAAAATCCCAACGATGAACATGCGGTTTGGGATCGCTAAACGTAGCCTACCGCTACGTGAACATCAGTCGCTGCCTGAATATTGCTGAAACTCGTGACGATTTTAAATCTTTACACACGAGACACATTTCAGTCTTAATGTAGTAGAGCACCATAGGGCGGCGTGCACGCGCAGTTTGCTTAGCGCTGAATCGCAGCAACGACGGTGTGAACTCGCAAACAATGATAATACGTGTGACGCCGCCGACGAAGTGCTCCGTACATGTTTATTTTTCATTTACAACGCCGCTGCTGGTAAACATGTGCACCTTGTTACGTATCGCTATAGAAATTAAGACGCTTTGTACAATAGAAACTTGCATTTTGTCATCTTCACTTTAGTAAATTTGTTAAAATAACACGTTACTGTTGTTTACCTGTGAAATGACTATAATGAAATTAGAAGCTACAAAATGTTATTGTGATCACAGTTATCTAAAAGAATATCCGAGTATCCGAGTTTGTGCCTCACCCTATGCATAAGGGCTAATATGACCCTAAAACCTACATATGTTCTTTACATAACATGAAATGACATTTTAATGTTGAAACTATATTCTGGCGTAGTGGCACTGTATGCTTAAATATATTTGAATGGGAATTAAAAGATACTGAATTTTGAAGAATACTGAATTTTACAATAACACTAAAATTTGTAATAAATATTTAAAACGAAGTGGAGGCATGTAAAAATATATTTATTCAGTTGTCATTGCAGTATTGCACAAATATATGTATATATGTTATTCTTTACATGGACCCATTTATCCATATTGAAAATAATAATTAGACAAAAAAGCATATTTCATTTTCATTTTTCTTCGTATAAATACGTCTTTTTTTCTTGTACCTTTTATTGTACGTTCAAAGTTCAAAGAGTACTAAAGTATTTTTGCACATTAAACATTGTAAATCTGTATCCTAAATTATAACTGTATTTGAAATTATTACTATTATTAAAGATTTTTTTTAAACGTACGTGTTAACATAATTTTCATCCTTAATAAAAAGATACATAGTTATAGAAATTATTGACGAAATTCTTATCGACAAAGTCTATTGCAACACGAAATAAGTCCGCACCTCGCCTGCTTTATGTGCGCGTGATAATCTTCAGTAAAAATTAATTGAATCTCGGAAGTGGGTGCAGATGGGTCGCTGTATTGTTGGTCCTTAAAGGCTCCTTTATATCACCCAAATACTTCACTTTAAGGTATTCCATTAGTCCACTTTACGTTTTCTTTATTGCAGTATGTAACTTCATGTAATCATATGTTTTATACATTATTTAAATATTTGCAGGACTGTATGCCTTTTATAAATATTAAGCTTTATATTACCTTATCAAATTAATACGATTTAACAACTACTTGTGGTATCAATTTTCTATTTAAAAACTTGTCTTCAAATCGCTAATATTGAACTTAAGTACGTACCATAATACAATTTGTGTCCGTAACGTGTCGACTGTTCAGTGTTATAATATACACTCACTTAAAAATAATTAATACATTGGATTTTAATAACACAACTGTATAAACGCACAAATCGTCCCAACCTTATGTACAATTACGATTAACATCAGAGACGCGTTTAACAGCGCCTACACCTTACAAAAAAAGAGCGCTAACAGAAAAAAAAATGGCGCGAAATTCTGCCGCTTTAATAATTCGTTAATGATAAATAAACTCATAAATCGAGGTACGCGAGCGTGAATTTGTTTACAACAGATCCACATTTAAGATATCGCCACCGCTTTGTCGCTAATCTCCAAACAACTTTGAAGCGAAAATTTTAAATCCACGAACGCTGCCCGTTTTTTAATGAAGAAAAACTTATCGTAGAACGTTTTCAGCGCTTTCGGCTGCTTTGTTATTGTAGTTTTGCAGTTTTAACTCGAAACCACGATAGTAAGCTTGATGATTACTTTTGAAAAATTTTAGTGTAATACACATAAGTGCTTAGACCTTAATATTTCATGAATAGTCAAATTTGATTAATGATTATGTATAAACTATAATATCAGGATCAAGATGTAGTGTAAGTGGCTAAACACGTGGCGGCAAGCTTAGACCAGCCTCTATTCGACTTCCGGTATTCCGAAACTCATCCACATTTCAAATTAGGGATTCCTGAAAGACGAATTACGGAAGCTCAGTATCCTCAGCGCCCTTTGAAGGCATTATGCTGGGGCACGTAGCCGAATGTTTTCACGTACCCCCTCATCTTGGGAGCAACCCCTAATATAATATATCTGGCAAACTTTACATATATTTGTACCGTAAATCCTCGTAATGTATCGCTCTATTTTTGTTTGTCGACTCCAAAATTTAAATGGAGAACGTAGGTATTTAATGAATGTTTAAATTCAACTTGAACTCGCATTTCGCAATTGGTATAATGTCGCTTGAAATTAGTGTTGAGTCTCCTAGAATATAATTGTATACAGAATGTAATCAAAAATACGAGTATATATGTAACACTATTTACGGTTAACAGTAAATAAGAACAAATATAGGAATTATAATGAAAAGAACACGAAAATATGAGCAATTTATCATAAATACGTTAAAATATCGGCCAATAAGCACAATTTTCAGACAGTTTTATAACATTTAAACATAAAGTACCTAATTTGATTTACAAACATCCTAAGTATATATGAGGTAATTTTAAATTATTATAATATAATAGAATAGGCATGTAATAATTTCTAATTTTAATAACAGTCTGTTCTGTGTTAAGTCGGAAGAATAATTGAGACATAACGGGGACGTAAGACGGATAGCGTACGACCGGGCAGCGCGAAAACGGCCAGGCATTATCCATATTTGACTCGGCGTATAAATTGATATTTATAAGTCTAAGGGACAAGGATGCGTAGCACGTTTAAAGGGATTCCCTTTATTGCTGTATCGGCCGAAGGGCGGACCTGGTTCCTGTCTCGCTTCACGTTACTATGATATATACCAACTACGTCTGACTTGAAAACGTCGAAGGTATATTTATTGAGCGGCGTACTGAGGAATTATCGGCGCGGTCGGATGTGGGGAAGCCATTATTATCCCTTTTATTGGTATAATATTTAATTTTGGGCCTTTAGCTAGTCCGCAATAGTGGTAGTTAAATATAAATCGCGAAATTATTTACTGACGACGGATTATATGGACTTGATATGATTACATATATGTATGTATATTGCGGAGAGCTAAAAATAAAAAGAATTTTCTACGTCACCATTATTGACATATAATGTGTTAAAAGTTACTATTGCTTTATTTCAAATTTGCATTATTGCTTATGTATGCATAACCCACGAATTGATTAATTTTTTATTATTTCAAATATTGAAACGAGCGATGACATCATTCCACGTGAAATGTTCCGTAGCACTTAAAATTTGTATGTGGCGTAACTTTTTATTTGACAAGGATTTAATTGATTTTCTCATACAACTTCCGCAGAACTAGCGTACGTTAATAATTTATTGTGATCGGCTGCAAGTTTCAGGACGGGTCAGAGGTGTTCAGCGTTCCGCCGGGGCGGGCGGGCCGCAATTATCGGGAACTGCGATATAGAATAACTGGAAGGAATACATACATTGTGTAATATATGGGATTACCGACAACATTTTACAATTTCTGAAACATTAAAAACTGCAAAACCGGTAACTCGTAGCAGTTAGACCTAAATCCTTTTTGCGTCTCAGTGCTAGGCATAGAAGTCGCAGCCCCGAGAGCGGTAACCGCGAAGAACACTCAACAATGCTCCTTTTCGTAGGACAACCAGACTTCGGGTGATCTATAACTATAACATGACTATGCGCCCATCGGAATTCAATAACTAACCTTACTATCATTACTATTATTACTATTTACTTTCATCACAAACCTAAAATGGCGAACGTAATACGTAAAGGCATTCTCTAACAGTTAACTCAAGATGATGGTAAAAATATGTGTTAATATATGTTTAACATGTTTAATTCCAGTAGTAATTACCATGTTAGCTCTTACATGGATAGATATATTTGGCATTCAATACTTTCTTTGTAGATCATAAATAAGCTGGCGTAGTGACATAATAGTAGTAGTAATTGTAATATTGAAATTCGGCATGTCTCTTCTAGTCGGATTCAGCGTCAATGGTAGGCCAGCGTCAGCCGCACACAGTAGATAAAGTAGAGGCCCCAAGCGTCACCCTGATTTACGCGCCAGCCCTTATCCAAGATTACGATGACCGCGATCCAGTTGCTTAGTTTAATTGTCGTATACACGCTATACATCTAGATGTCTCCACAGTATACATTAATTGCTGTAAGCTTTAAGTTTAATGCACGAATTATTGCTGCGATATTTCATTTCAAACTATTCACATGTATGTACAACTCGTCTAATACAAAATCTTTGTTTCGATTTTGACATTTTTATGTTACCTCGTTTATTTATTAACTTTTTATTATTAACGTGAAACTAGGTTACAAACGGCGGATGTAATCCGTAGACACTCTGTACCAGTCAACCCAAGGTGATGGTTAGGATAAGTGGTAGGCACAAAAGACATTTTAATTTACACATTAATTAAAATCATAAAGCTATGGAATGTATTCGATATTTAACTTACATATTTTCCTATAAATTTTTCTATATGATTTATTGAAATACAGTTAAAAAAGAAAATGTGTTCGCAGGGTAGGTATAGGTCCTACCTATAATGTGTTCCTGTTCACCTCGCCATAGAACTAGCATGGAATAATATTTTTTATGTTGTGTAAACAGCAAATTCACAACACAAACAGACAATATACGAACATCGGACCGGATCTAACCGAAATTAGCGAGCGTACGTTAGCGTATCATGAAAACGTCACAAAGATGTGCCATAAACAACTCTTGCGTCTGACCACGTGATTTATTTATGGGCGCGTCGTCTGATCGCGTATTCCTATGATTTAACCGGCCAATGGCTCGAATCATTGAGTGTTGGTGTTGAAAACAATGCAATTTGAAACTGGTCTGTTTACAGATGCAGATACATACATACTTATGTACGCAATACATACAAATGTAATATACATTCATACGTAAATATTGTTACGATTATTTTCCAAAACTAATTTTTTCCCTATGTTAGGGAATAATAGGGGGAAAAAATAGTTTAACCGATTAACACTTATATTTTCATCATTTCATAGTATAATTTTCAAAGACGTTGAATAAAGAAGACATAAAAACTTATTCCAAATATCATGAATATAAATCCAGAACTTGCTTTTTAGTAAATCTATGATTCATTTATCTCTATTTGGTATTCTATATAGTTATCATTGCACACTCTACTTTGCCGACTCTTTAGGGGAAATACAGGCGTGATATTACGTTACTATACTTTACCTATTGGCTATGAAAGGTAGAGATAGATAGGGAGAGGTAGAGGGAGAGATAGGTAGAGAGAGCCTGAGGTATTTCAAAATATCTAGCACTAATTCCAAGTAAAATTCATTACCATACCCGTTTCGATATCTCCTGAAAACTTAGCACAGCATTTTCATAGGTACGTATAAGTGCGTGCAAAATAAGAGTAATGTGTTTGAATTTGATTATAAAGATCCGGGCGGATTTATGGGCGGTTCGTTTGAAAGGGTGTGTATTTATTAAAATGCTAATTTCCTCCGCCGCCTCTGGATCCGCGCTATCGGGGGGCCGCACGCTTTGTGTACTGCTCGCAGATTTATTTCGTGCGCTCGTCACTTACTAGCTGTTCTCGGCGCGTACTCGGGTAGCTCTCGTTCACGTTTACGAGATTTGGGTAAATGGGCATACTCGTATAAGTGTTCGGGTAAATCGCACATGAATAAATGGTCGAGTAAATATAATTTACTCGTAATATTTTGTAAATAGTTAGTGAGTAGAATTTCCATGCCGAGTACTCTAAGCGGCAGACCATGCCGCTTAGAATACTCGGCATGGAAATCCTACTTAATGACTCGGTTCGGCCATTTCGGCATGCCGAGTATTCTAAAAATAACAGAATAAAACTATCAATATTAAACTATTACGTAACTTCACGCCTGTAATCCCCGAAGGGGTAGGCAGAGGAATGCAGAACATTCCCACGATTCACCGGTTACGT
>DWEI01000005.1:0-45562 GCA_018245875.1 Mysoria ambigua | reverse complement strand
TTGTGCGAGGAGTGTGTATATCTTTAGAGTGCCGCTGCGATAGTACATGTAAAAATATTATTGAAGTAACTCGTGTAATAATAAATTTTTTAACTAAAAAACTTGCTTTAACGTCATTAGTATTTATTTATATTTAATTAATAAATTATTTGTCTATTTATGTATGTTGTTAATATTAAATTGTATTTTATCTAATTGAATAATTATTAAAAAGCGTGAGTGATCATCGATGGCCTTAATATTGGTTTTTAATGAACAAAATTATTTAATAAAATATATTTATTTAACAATAATTAAAATTGCGGCAAGCGCTAGTAACTCAGGTATACTAATAATGACACAACGACAAGATTACATACGGATAGATAACACATATAAATATGTCAAACAATACAGCAATAATATCGAACACAGTATAGATAGATTATAACTTATATATAACTAGGGATATTTTTAATAACCATGTTTAACTTGTAACACAACATGTCAGGACATGAAATTAACATGATTAAAATTGAAAGCCAGTGAGAACACTTAAGACATTGCTTTCGTGACTCACATATTACATTTTTAATAGCCCCAAAAACTAAATTAACGTGTACGATAAAATGGTGAATAAATAAATATCAAACGAGCCTATGCTAGATGCAGTGATTGCACGCCACAAATGCAACGCAGCGGCCATTACGCGGCGCATAAATCAAGTGCATTGAAACCTCCTTCCTCCTTCGTGTCGGCGAACCATCGCACAGAGACGGATATTTGACTCGATACTCCAGCAAACCGTACTTTACTGTATACGTAATTATACCCGAAATTTTCGGAATATCGATAAATCACGTAAAGGGGTAGTTTGATAAAAAGAGATTAATACCGCACTGGGCACTAAACTTACGCTTAACCACCACTTAACTAAAATATCATATCACTATTCTTCCCTATATTTCTGCCGCTTTGGAACCAGAGTACGCTTTTTTTACATTTTTATTTCTCTCTGCTAATCATCATCTAATTGTTTACCTTCTTTTTGTCAATATTATCTATAGTTTATAGTATTATTCACATTAGTATTTTATATATTATTTATATAAAAACAGTAGCAAAATGGCATGCCGCAGTCACAACTAGCCGCTGGTACTTGTGGTATTCGCAACCAACCGTAAATAAGTTTGTTATCAGTTTAACTAATATTACTTTTTATGTAGGGTATTTACTTAGGTATAATACAATTACTTGATAATATTAAATATTACTATAAATATTTATATACGTTTACCTAGTGGTTTGAAATTCGACCTCTCACTCCGGGAGACCGGGTTCAAATCTCTGGCGTGCACCTCTATAAAATGTGTGGTTTAAGTTTAAATATCACTTGCTATTACGGCGAAGGAAAACATCGTGAGGAAACCTGCATACCTTAGAGTTCTAAAAAAATTGTTCTCTAAGGCGTATGAAGTCTGCCAACCCGCACTTGACCAGCGTGGCAAACTATGGCCTTAACCCTCTCATTCTGAGAGAAGACCCATGTTCCAACAGTGGAACGATAGAAAGGTCGATATCGATAAATATACGTTGATAAAGTAATAAATGTAGGTCTATAAATTATTTTATTATTGTGGTTTTTAAATTTAAAATGTGTTCAGTGTATGGCAAACAGGCTCACTATACCGTGATGTGCTTGTTCCACAAGATTTTTACTTAAACTGGTAAAAATCTATTATATTGCTGACATGATATTGTGATATGATATCAATACTGTAAGTAGTTTAAACTGTTGACAACACTAAAGGTGACATTAGACCATTTAACAGATATGTATAAGTATCGTTGCATTAAATAGCATATATTGTATTTCAGGTTAGCCAGACTCATTGTTACTCCTGAAATATTAATATATGGCATTAATAATATATGGCACCGCAAAAATGTTTAACCCCCTTCTATCTTGTAAAAAATCATGAGAAATTCACTGTTTACGGCAGATTTAACAGGAGTTGTTCCTCGGTCTAGCGTTCGGTTATATTGGGTATATTCGGCTATATTGGGTGACGACTTCAATACTACGACTATGAATTACATTTGGTTTTTTATTAGAGACTTGAATGTAGTTTTTCTTTTATTACAAGTTACATTTCCCCCATTGTTACTAAAATTATACAATACGCCTTCTGTGTCTTCACATATTTATCGGTAATAAAAACATTCGTACAAGAATGAGAAACCATAAATATGATTGTTTTGTACCGTTAATATAAAAGTGTTCTAATCGAATCATATATTGGTACTAATCCTAAAAATATCTCACTGAACACTATAGCTCACACAACGTAGAGTTGCAGTTGAACGTCACGGTTCCTATAAATAATACACAAATATCAGAGCGACGCGCATAAACACCAGACAGGTGTGCACTACAAAATCAACATTTGAATGGCATTTTTGACTGGCCGAATGGGTTTTGCATGTTGCACTTTGTAGGTAGTAAAGTTCTCGCCGAACTCTCCGTGACTCCATGTTTTCGTCCGCTAGAACACGTGCGAACGCGACTGTCTAATTTGCATACGTAAAAAGCTAAAATGATTACGTGTTATTGTGTGATTGGTAATTGGGTTAAATTTGAATGTTTTGGTTTTTTATACATTAAAGATTTCCCTAGAATTACTATTTGTCAATACGATGTCTAAAACACCGTACCAGACACGTTAACTAAAAGCCAAGTAAATGATATGTACTTTACAATTCTTATATACTACGCATGTACGAGTTATATTGGGAATTGATGCGCAAATGTCTTTATTTATTTATTGTCTTTGTTTATTTGTTGTGAAATGCGTTCATTGAAAAAGAGTTATTTTAAGCCTTTTTTGACAAATATTATTTCGTAGCTTTTCGAAAATATTCTATAAAGAAGTTTTTTCCACATTTTATACAATACACACTCTAGAACAATTTTTACAATACAATACGAATTTACTTTATTGTGCACCTAAATAAAGGAAAATTAGTGAATACACATTTTAGTGTCATACACGAGTATATAATAGACAGTCTTATCGCTAACAAGCGGTCTCTACCAGAAAACCTTTGGGTAGGTAGGAGTCCAGAACAGAAATCAGATACGGGGCAGTGGTGCACGAATATCAATATTTTCATTTTACTATTTTAAAAAATTAAGACAAATTTAACTTACAATATGACCTAACTGATCCCATGTTGTAAACGCGATGTCTGTTGGGACGATCCTGGGTTCAAATCCCGAGAAAGGCAAAACTGAATTTTTCTAATTTACATTCTTATTAGTGAGGAAATGAGCTTGATGTAAGGTAATAGACTCACCACCTATTCCATAGTGGAACGTAAACGTAACTGGTTAAATGTAATGAAAGTGCACTACACTCCTTTGCCTACCTCTTCTGAGATAACAGTCGTTATGTTACTTTTAATATTTCTCCTATATATACCCTCTTCCCATATATATCATCATCATTACTTTCAAGAGTAAATTAAATAAAATATGTATAACATCACAGTTGTATTTCACTGAAGGGGTAGACAGAGAAGCATAACAACACTACACCAGATACCCCAGTTATGTTAAAAGTCTCATCATAGAAAAAGGAGTGAACCTATTCCGCACACCAAGCACATATACGGACTTCGAGATACTACTAGATGTTACAAATTAAGAAAAATCCAATAATACTTTTCCCGACGTAGGTGTCAAAACCAGGACTTATTTCTTGATCAGCAGTCGCGCCTGTAACCACTTTACAAACTCGGCAGTGGAACACACTTTCACACATAGAACGATATTGCGTAACTCATAACGAATCTATCCCGAAGCTGCGTCATGGGTTCATTGCGAGTTTATTCAGTACTCGGGCAGACAGCCTGCATACACCAAATAAATCGGCCGCAGAGTCCGGCAGTTTACGACTCTGTTTAACACTAGTTTTGGCTGTTCAAACACGTATGAACACGAGGGTGACATGTTGTCCAACCGCCGCATACGAATTTGAAAATAAATATCACTATATAATGGAACGCATGTAGAACGAATCATATAATGTTTTGGTATTTATACTGAGCAAGCAAATTTAGCAAATACGTTATGAAACATATACGCATTGCAATCAAAATATTCTGATCATACTATTATAATAGGCTGTAATATGCAGAATTTGTCCTGGGTAAAATATGGGACTTGACGTGGACATTGTATTAGAAGTAACGAAAAATGCGATTTAATTCCTTTACATATTTATAATGTTCTTATACAATATACCGGTATATATCATAACATCTAGCATAAGTGATAAATATTCCCTTACAAATCTTCCGAGTTCTTCTATTGAAATTTGTTATTAATGTATATATCATTATTTTATTTTTGTTATCAATAGCAATGTTAATAAAATGTTAACCGTTTTTTATAATAGCCAAACGATATTATATTGTTTCGAATATCACTATATTCGGATTATATTCGCATCCTAGTACGACAGTATTCAAATTAAGTTCATGATAACTGGTGCGACAAGACATAGCTGTATAGCGAGATATGGTGCAGCGAATAGGCGCAGGGCGTCATGTTCGGGTTAATACCTCGCCTGCGAGACACGTCGGCCGGCTCAGCGAAACGTCAAAGGCAAATTGAAAATTAATTTATGCTTGCAAAATTTCATATAAAGCCCGCACAGATTGCCAATGTGTGACGCGATACGTCACGTTCAAAGAACGTATGTTAATGCATCACGAATTTGAAATAGGAAGGAATAGAATTTTAATTTATAAATATTTGTAAAGTTTATTTTCATCAATTTTATTTATAAATTTCATTTATTTGTTAATGTGGGAATTTTAATAAATAAATACAGTTATATAAGTTATATTAGTAAAATATTATTTTCGTAGGTATTGTAAAAATAAATCGTCGTAATTAAATATGCACATAAAGTAACAGTAAAGAGAAATATAGCGGAAGTTTGTTACAAATAGTATTTACCAAGGCAATATTATGTACATTGAAGCGAAATCCGGTGAAATTTCGGCTATGTAAATAAGAATATGTGCTTCTTGCATTTTGCCTTTAAAATTGAAATAATAGGTTGCTCGTGACACATACTAGCTAAATGACCGACGAGCATCGGACGGTCCTTCCAGACCGCACACAGAAGATACATCATTCGAACGTTGTCCTTAGTTTTTTAGTTTTTTTAGTACATTACACGGCTCGTCGGTACGATAATTTTAAAAGCTAAGAACGCAGCGAGTACTATAAAGGAAAGAAACACTATTGACAATAACAAGCGAGCAATACTATTGACGATGATAGAGAGAATGTATATGAAATGTGTATGTATGTATGAGAAAAAAATATATATGTTCTTTACAAACTATATACAAACAAGGGGTTAGATGACATAGAAGATATCAGAAACGTGATATAAACTGGTGATGTTAGTCCGTGTATATTTGGCCTCTCTCTAATAGCTACTACACACTTAGGTATGTGTCACTAGCACTTGTATGCGAGAAGTATTTACATCGATAATGTAGTACAAAAAAATCATTTACTAGCGTTTTGCGGTTGGCGTCGTGGTTTCGTCATGTGTGAGCAAAAGTGGTCCTAGTGAAGTCACCATTACAGTGTACAGGGCAAAGCAAGTGGTTTGAAAACTCTGATGAAAACGTAAAAAAAAACGTAACTTCACGCCTGTAATCCCCTAAGAGGTAGGCAGAGGGATGCAGAACACTCCCACGTTTCACCGGTTACGTTTACGTCTCACTATGGAATAGGTGGTGAGCCTATTGCCATGCTTCGGGCATATATCCAGACTCCGAACCAGTACCAAAATTCTAATTAGATTTTCTAATAGAAAATTTTAATACACAATATATACTAGATTCCACAATATATACTAGAAGGAAATCAGTGTGTCACAAAGTTTTTCCCGCGTATATACCGGAGCTGGTGGGAGTTCTAGGAAGAAAAGTAGTTTATATGTTGCTACACAGAAAAAAAAAATACCTAGACAAAAACGATGAGCAGGCGAAATAGGGGTGAGTGCTGAGTGGCGCAACGCGGACGCCAGCTCGGCATATCCTACTTACGTGCATTTGATATTTTATACAATGACATATTGTAAACACACATTAGAGCTTCGCTCAAACCCCGGCGACAATGTTCACGGTATTTTTCTCAGTAAATATCTTTATCTAGAGTACGTTAATCTCAGGTGCATGGGGATCACTGTACAGCAGGTAATTACGGCTAGCCACAGAGATGTGAGCCACAGTCTTGACACCTACCCAATTACCGGTGCTCTTGTCAACCACACCTCGGAGTTCTCTAAATCAAGTTTATCAAACGGATACACATATGCCAGCCTAGATATAGTGCATCCGACGATTCAATATTAGATTCATTAGTAAATTGTAGCAGGAACATACTTGGTGAAAAACTGCCACTATAAAAACTTACCTTTATTTTATCCAGACACCATCGAAATCACAACATTTCGCCCCTAGATAGATCGCACAACTCCACACTTTTATTTTTACGACGACGAAAAATTCTTATCCCTTACTCATTTTCAAGTTTACCAACTTTTTCCGGTGCAGCCACGAGGACTAGTGGCACGAACGGCGTATAAACTGTGAAGTAATTCATTCGCATGCAACCCTAAAAACGACTGAACCATACATTGGAACATTTACCGGTTAGATAAATTGATGTATTTAATTTTATGTAATTTCTTTTCATACGCGTTTTACACAAAGAAAATCTACGAAGTTGCCTAATTTCCTGTGTGAAATGTCACAAAGACTACTTTCATAAATAGTAAACATGCGATAGCATTTCGGCTGTGCATTAATTTCCAATTCTAGTTCAGTGCAGATGCGCACTGTCCAAAACTTTAATCAACAAAGAAGTTCGCCGAAGTTCACACTACGTGTACCAAACGTTTCCATTTTACAGCCGTTATTCAAACGGAAGTGAGTGACACGAGTTTAAATTGGTAACTTTTGTGTTATTAAAACACGTACTTTCTATATAATGAACTTAACCCTTCATCCGTTCTTTTAATTACACGCACTTGGTCAGCGAGACCGAGTATGGCTTTCACGTTCATAATTTTTAAAAGGCAACGATAAAAGAATTGATCGTCATCGTCATCGTACGAGCGTATCAGTTCAATTTTCTCAATTTTTTTCATATTTTTGTATGTAAGGCGTACTGCAGTCTTCGCCCGTATCCTACAACAACATTGACGAAATGTCCTCTAGTTGTTAAGGAGCCACACACGCGCGTACAGAACAATATGAATAACAAGCGAACCGCGGGCCTGACGCTGGAGCGTCGCCGCCCAAGCGAACGTGATTCCCGGAGTGTTAAAGGCATCCGAGCTGAACGCACTCGGGAGGGTTCGCGGAAAGAGTCGTAAATACTCACGACGCCGCTCACTTATAAATTAGGATCATAAAGCAGTTGCCGAAGTTTGTTGGTGGCACGGCGACCATAAAACAACGCTTTCGCCTCAGAGGGGACACGGAGCGCGTCTGTTACCCAGTTGTGATCTTTCAATTTACTCGGATTGGTGTAATGAGACGTTATATCTTGCCCTGCTCGTATGTTGCGATGTCTATCTAATATGTATGTTCGCTTGCCACTTGAGTTTTAGTTAATCGGCTCTTGGAATTAAACCGAACTGGACGAAGAACATTGGCTTAGAAGGAGCACGCCAGATGTTTATAGCTACGTATGTGGCACTCGGACGTCTGCTTACCCCGTAACGCACCGAACGGGACGATATAATAACAATAATATCTACTTGTAAGTGGTAAGAAAGTTTTAAAGTTCAAGTGTTATAACAAATGATGATCTTAAGTGAGATTTACAAAAAGATCTGAATTGCTTAATAGACGAAAAATAAGAATTATGCATATATGCTCGTAAAATTTACATGCATACGTTGCTTAATAGTTGAAATAGCCAGCCGAATTCAGTACTTTAACATGTTACATTTATGAGTAACACCTTTAAATTGGTGCATAATACGACGAATATAATATTATTTAAGAACATAATGTCAAAACATTAATTTAGTTTCGACAATCAAATATGTTGTTCGCACATCGGTGTCCGCAAAAATTATTGACCGATGGCGCCAATTAGTTCACGCGACGGATGCAAAATGTTAATACAGATGCCGGTGCATTATTAGCCGACTAAATTATAACCATCAATAATTATACCACGCTGTATCATATTAACATAATATTCAAATCAAATACAAATGAATGTACAATTCATTCATATTGTAAAATACATTTCAGTTGTAGATCTATCGATGTTCGCAATTTGTGTTTCGTAACGTTTCTTGGATTTTATCGATAAACGACAAGACTATAAGCATTTATCAAAAACCGACATCTGATATTTAAATCGTACAATTCATATCAGTATTAAAAGTTTATTTGTTTGTATATACTTAGTGATATTCTATTACTCAAATTCTTTTAAGCGTATTTTGATTTAATTAACCTTTTTCAAATAAGTATCAATATTTACAAGAATATATTATACCTACTTATCAAGAACACTCATGGAATATTTAAAAATCGAACGATTTATGTAACAACTCCTATTGGATTATTAAATTATTATTATTATCACATTTATATCGTACTCTTATCGATTTACATCCTCTCGACTACAATAAAACTGGTTCACGTTTACTGCATTATTAATAATACTTACCAAAGATAGCTTTTACGAAATATTGTCAGCTAATTGGAGAACAATGCTTAAAAACTCGCCAATATGTCAAAAGTACAGAACAGATAATGAAATGCGAATTTCATTAAATTGCCGCTGACATTTGCAAAAGGCCAATACATAATAGCATTACGAATTAATGAGACGTGTTTAAACTTCTCTCCGTATTCCATTAATGAATGACGGACAAATTTTAAACGTGAATTTATAAAAAGTAAGTAGATACGTCCAAAATTAAGTACCTAATCGTAATATCTGCAATGCATATGAAATATGATTTTAATATTTGATTGATTTGATTTGTTTCAACAAATTGATAATACTGTTAATATCTATGCTTTCATTACGTCAACATTATTTACTTTCGCTGGGTACAGGGGAATAAAAATGCCTAGAAATTCCAATTTTATAAGTTCAATCGGTTACATTAGCTTCACTTACGGTGAGTTATAGTATAATTTATCATTATTGTCCTGAGCATTATAATCACCACTTCATTGTCTGGTATACTAATTTCAGTGTTCTAAATTTGAAACGAACACGTATGATTTAAATTTCTGTCCCACGAAACGATAACATCACACTGAAGTTGTCAAGTTAAAGAATAAAACACAAGAAGTATGTTTTTAATAATTGATCTAGCAGTTTTTAATGTCTACCATTTTTTTATTATTTAGCAATAGGCTCACGTTTCACTGCTACCTATCCCACCTGATGTAAAACGAGATGCAGTCTAGGATGCAGTGCGATGCTAGATGTAGCAAGATTTTGTGATTGTCAAAACTTTTGTAGTCATTAATCTAGATGCTTTCTATAATGTAAAACTCACCACGATTAGACTATCTGTATAGGATTTATTTGTATGGAAACCGAGAGTTTGTTCAAGTTTCAAACGGATTAACTGTAACTTTAAAATTTTATTTCCATTAGAACCTCTCTTACTATTGTATATAGTCATTGTTCGTATAGTATAGTATATGGCTATAATATAGTTATATGTGATAGCTTTTAAAGGCATAGAAATGTCAACAAAATTCGGATTCCATAGAAAGGGCCCCGATATTTACAAGGACATTATATGTAATTTGCGTTATATGCTATGAATAAAAAATGTATTACACACTTTGAAAGTTGAAAAGTTTGGCATTTTTCATTTATTAACGGATCGGAACTCCCGATCGGGTTAATGTCAGCAAATCACACAGAAATAATCTGCTAAAGCCAGTACGTCGCCGACTTTGCTCCCAGCACTCGAAGTTAGTTCTAGCGAAGTTGTCCCAAGCGCATCTCACTCATAAAATCCTTACGAGTACTTACTCACTTTTAAATCCAACTTAGAAAAATGCAATGGATGGATTTAACTTAAATCAATTCAAGTGTACGAAAATCTAAACATGGGTAGAAGTTTCGTGAACTAAGCGGCACCCGCACTAACATTTTATGTTATGCGATATGTATAAAATAGATAACGGGCCTTAAATTAAAAGCGTATACTTACATCTCTGGTGCAAAGTTAACAAATTACCTTTAAAAGCTTTGTAAAACACTTTTCTATATTAATATTAAAGGAATAAATTGAAACTAAGTCATACTAAGCTAAACATATGTTTAGATCAAATAGAATGACTTAAATAATAAAGAAATAATATTTCTTTCTATAAATAAGATTTTTTTTAATTCATTCATTCATGAATGATTCATGATATTAAAAAATTGTGTATAAATTATCTGAGTAAGATTATTGGCAAATCTTCTTCGATTCTTGTAACTTTCAAAGTGCGAAAAAGTCCTCGAAAATGTTTACGGACAAACTCAATAAGGACAAGTCTAGCCTGCAAGTGTATGAACACAATCTGTGAGTTTTCTTTTGGAACTTAAAGGTGGAATAAAATATTTCAACACGTTTTGATGCTTCTTTGTTATCGTCCTTGTTAATCAAGGATTGTTTTGAACATCATTTACTTTTATTCATTCGGACAAACTTCATTGAATCTCCGTAGCTTAATTTTGAATATGTTGTGATAAGAGGTAAATAAAAACGTACATAAATACATTTTTAACCTTAAACACTTTTTTATTTTTTTTTCTATTACATGCTTCAAAAATTTAAACAAGGTTAAGTAAAAAATGTGTAGCGTTTGCCGGCATGGATACCGATATAAAGTGGTAGGTACAATCGCGGTACGAAGGTGTGTGTAAATTATTCAGTCGACGCGAGGCCTGCTCCCGCGGGCTTTGAACAGAATACCAACATCTGATCCGTGATTGCGCACGATAAATCTTTATCAATCCTTATATCCATTCACATATAATTTCTAGTTTCTTTAAGAAATTCATTCCTATTTTTTATGAGAATGAAACTTTCGTTCACATTGACCTTCTCGGGGTACGTTATGAAAATCATATTAGAATTAATTATTATAATTGTGTGTTGTCATTATTACTTAAAAAAGCAAGTAATAAATAAAATAGCAAATGGACGTACGAGACACCACTGGAGTAGATAGAAATTGATCTACCCGACGGCCATAGTTATATCCCTTGTTCCCTTTGAGAGTTAAATATGTACGTGCGCTTCTGAGCATTAACTGCATGCTACGGAATAATGTTAGTATTACTGCTCAGCAGCAACATAGTAAATAATACCTATTGCCTAGAAGCTGAAAGTAAAGGTAATTTATAATTAATAGAGTTACGTAATAGAGTTATTATCTTCTTACCAGTTTGTACTTAGTTTGTTGCACCATAATTTTTGGTTAAATATATTTGCCAAATGAGGCAGCTATGTTAAAAGTTAATAAGTCTAAATAACGATGCATCCAATGATGTGATGCGATACACAAAATAAGGAGACGGTAGCAAAAGTTACCGCTAATCAGTCCACTGGTAAGTTGAGGTGACATCGTGTCCAATATATCAACAAAGTAAAGGATAGTTGCAGCTTCGATTTTCAATTTAAAAACATCTCTCTCGGTTGCTATTTGGTTTTTCTGGCTTGGAATTCATAGTAATTTCTAGAAGTCTAGATTTGTGTCCGATGTACGGCGGTAGATCCACCCGCTGTTCCATGGTGCAACGCAAAACATAAAAGGTTAATCGTGGGAATATACTACATTTCCTCTGCCTAGCCCTTCAGAAAACCACAGGTATGACGTGTCATGTTGGTATCGAGGTCGACACCATGAAATGACAATGTACAAAAATGATTTTGAAAAAAATATCTACGCTATGGAATATACATCGCAACCGACTTGTAACTTTACACACAGGTTATAATATCAAATGCGTTTTGATTAAAAGTATCGCGAGCGCACGCCAGTGGGCGGGTAACGTCCGCAGATAATGAGTGGCGCACAACAGCGACACCGCGTATTGTGCGCCTCATTATCGCCGGCTGATTACTCTTCTATCTCTACTAAAATGTCTAGCTTCGTTTGTTCGCTTCTCGGCCGTTAATGAAAATGTTTTTATGAGTAATTGAACTTTAACGGCACTGTTTTTTTCTATTGTTTTCACACTCAAATCATTTTATTACAGCACGCTTGATTGGAAAACGGAATGACCAGTCAGTGTGTGGATATATGAGAATAGATGTGATTGATATAATATATCATGCTTTCACGTAACATACTTTCACATATGTCGAAGGGGTGGACAGAAAAGTGCAATATACACACTTTTCACCAGTTATGTTAAACATCACATAGATTAGGGAATAAACCTATTGACAACGACTGAGGTAAATATATTTTATAGATAATATTTTTAATTTGAAATGACACGTATGTTATGACGTCATTAGCACTAAAATTATACAAATATATATGTCTATCTACACCCTCTATACAGAACAAAACAATAATGGGGCTGGTGTTTAGCGATAGAGCGATAGGGCTACTCCTCCGCTGACGACGTCTGGACAGCGGGATCTACTCGCGATAGAAGTAGAATGTTGTTATCACACTAGTTGCACTCGTTTATACAAACGTTAACCACGCATATTAGGTATAATTTGACACATTGATTGTATGATATAAACGTGACCCTATAAGCCATTTCTTTATAAAATCCTTAAGACTTTTAACATTAGATATATTTACATTTTTTTTAATATATTTAAATTATTTTGGACTGTCTCGTTGATCGTGTTGGTTGCAGGTGCGACTGCCGATCGGGAGGTCCCGAGTTCGGTTCCCGGGTCGTACACTACAAAATTTTCTAATTTAGATTTTCTAGTATTGAGTCGGAGTCTGGATATGTGCCCGATGCATGGCAATAGGCTCATCACCTAATCCATAATGGAACGTAAACGTAACTGGTGAATTGTGGGAATGTGCTGCATTCCTCTGCCTACTCGTTCGGGGATTACAGGCGTGAAGTTACGTATTAACTTAACATACCCAGATTGTGTCTGGTATATGTCAATAGACTCCCGCAAAAACATAAGTGAGTTAACCCCGTATGCATATATAGTTACTTTAGTTTATTGTGTTAATTATTAGTCTTTATTTTTAATGTTCTTTGATTTCTATAGCACCAGGTTCTATATTTATTCCTACTCTGGAGTATTGACAGGTGGATAATGCTACTAAACACACAATAAGTTCACCCCTTTTATTACCTATTGTGATGTATTGTATGAAATGGAAAAAATAAATAAATATTTAATCATATGATTGTATTGTTTAGACAGAGCTCCGCGTGGCGCGCACATAACAGAGTCAACACGCTAATGATAACAAAAACCGAACTGTAATTTGCTGTCTCTTGTCGAGTTTCGCCTAGTAATCAAATTAATCGCAACTGAAATCATTTCCGTGTTTCAAATATTTTAATTGACAAACAGAAATTCAGCGCGGAAAATAGTATTTTAATTGTGCTTGCATTTGCCGGATGGTAATCCAATGAATAAATATCACATCTGAACTGCATCGAAACGCATTTTCGACTTATATCCGTGCGTCAGTCGGGAATGATTCAATTTTAACTGTACTATAATATCTATAAAAATGAAAGACATGAAAACAATTGTTGCTAAGAAAAACAGTTTTATAAATACACATTTTAGGTGTCTTAAATATGTTAAAAAAACATTTAGTAACGGTCGAGATGTTCGTTACAATCACAGATCTTTTAGGAAACCAATAGGGTGATATACAAATACATAAATAATAATATATTGAAGTAACTGGACTTTATTGAATACATCATAATTACTGCTACAGCCGAAGTAATACGAAAAAAGTAGCCCAAAAGCTCGAGTTATCGAATCCAAGGTAACATCACGACTGAACATCCCTAAAACTATCCCACTATGGACCAGAAGGTATGGATATTGACAATGTCGTAAATAATTCAATTGCGATTAACCCAAAACGTTTGTCTATAAGTCATACTGCAGGTCTCCGTTTTGTGTGAGAAATGTCCGTACATTTAAAGCTTAATTCAAATTACTTCGCAGTTCCGCGAAATAATGCATTATTTATACCAGACAACCGTTATCTTTGACTTAAATTTTCCTATATCTTTTTAAACAAAAATAAAAGTTTAATTAAGTAATGACCTATAAGGACCGAGCTATGTAACTAAGACAATTTGTTCAGCAATACATATTTCAAATACAATGGAATGCTTAAGTGTAATTTTTAATTGTGGTATTTTTGCACTTTCGAAAAATAATTTTCATCTTTATTCTTAATATCATTACCTTGTTTAAAACAAAGTAATGATATTCGCTAACCTATTTTTAACTTATTTTAACAGAGAAAATACCACGCCGAACGCTGCGCCGGCTTAAAACTTACTGTGAAACCTTAATCACTAACTTTACTTCAAAGGAACAATTAAATTTATTGAAATGAATAGACTTACACCGGCGCCATCTTGAGAATATTTTCAAGTTTTATTGTATAAAGACAGATTTAAATATGTAAGTCATAATTGTAAAACTTATAGTGACATAATATGTATAATAAAATATCTATAATAAAATATCTATAATAAAATATCTATAATAAAATATCTATAATAAAATATCTATAATAAAATATTTTATGCCATTGTAAATCCACGTTTTTACTTTACAGTTACATAATTGATAATACTGATTGAAAATACAATGAACAAAAAACTTAAACACATTACCTCGGTGGTCGAGTTCTTTTAAATGCGACTGCTGACCGAAAGCCCCTGGGTTCGATCCCCGGGCCGAAGAATGTTGGAGTTGTCTAATTTAAATGACTAGTTAACGGCTTGGAGCTTTGATTTATAGTAATAGGCTCACAACTTATTCTACTCGTATGAAAGGACATAAACGTCATTGGAGACTATATGCGTGACGCCACGTTTATAAAAAAAAATAAAACATCTTTTCAAACAGCAGCAACTGCATTAAAACAAGCACTAAATGTAAATTTACATGTTTATAACGAGCCTACAATTGGATACGTAGTTAACTTCACACCATTTGTATCAAATAAAGATCAATTGTATTTTCTTGGGAAGAGGGTTAAAGTAATGGCCGGCAGGGTAGTTAAACTCATTAACGCTGACAGGAAGAATCGGTAAACACGAACAGGAATAAAACCCGGCGTAGTATTTAAATACAATATAATTGATATCCTCACTCTTCTATTCACTACTTACGTGATGTCTGTATCAGCGATGCAGACATCCTAATAGCTAACCACTCGTATTTTGCAACGAAAAAATACTAAAGGATTTTTAGTAGAAATCGTTTTGTATATCGTGTCATATTAATCACATTAAGAATTATTATTATGTTTCAAACAATGACATATATAACTATCTTTCAAGAGTAAATGTTAAATTCAAACTATATCTACCATTTTCTGTTACACAAAACTTTCGCTTAAGTTAAGAATATAAATGGCGCATTACTCGTATATTTTTCAAATCATAGAACTTAATGCATGAACTTTGAAATACTTTAAAATTCAATATTATGCTGGAAACCGTATTCCATTTGCAAAAAAAAAACTCAAAGTAGCTACTATTTCATGAAAATTGTCTAACTAAGAATTGTTAACAGTGGGGAACTTTATTTCGTTCAGCGTAACTACAGAAGAACAGAAATAGGTAGTTACAATAAGGAAATTTGAATAGAAATGGTCTCGCGGTCCACTGTACAGGCGAGTAAGGGGGAGAGCGGAGAACGGAGAGCGAAGAGCGGAGGCCGAGGGAGTGTGTGCCGCGGAAGGACAGCGGCGCCACTTGTACAGTTTCCGTTAGTCACATTTTCGCAACAAGGTATTCACATTTCGGGGAATGGAAAGTTGCGCTATCGTGTTTAAAATAGAATGTCAGGCGCATCTAACTTTGTGATGCAAAGTGGACACGTCACCAAGACTTAGACGTAGACATGTTTAGAGCCGGTCGCGGCGTCTGCTTACATTACGCCAAATTTAGTACAACGTAGTGCCGCATATTTATGTTTTTTTTAGTTTTATAATGAAATTAGATATGCAATACCAAGCTATTGTTTTATATCCGACATTGTTAATGATGATCAAAGGTGGTTTATACAGGAATATGTAGAACAACTTTTTTCTTTTGTATCAAGGTTAATCAAATTAAATAAGCGAAAACTTTGTGCATACATATAGTACATTAATAGCAATGTGAAACAACAGTAAGGTAAAATCGTTTAAAGTTAATTACTTATAAACTTAACGTAACCCAATTTTAATAAGAGAAAAATTATTGGACTCAAAAAAATCTCAAATGCAATAATTTCCTTTTGCGCTATAAATATAATAAAACTTAGTTAAGACACAAATTTACACATTTTTTTGTCCACTGGACAATATTGTCGATTAACTGCAAATGAGAGTTAAATCCATTGAGTAGCTTCGATTTCTAACTGTCCCGTCACGAAGAGAAAATTTTTCATTCACCCTGTCTCCACACGTCCCCAACTCGTTCGGCGGGAGTGTATAAGTAAGAGTAAGTGTACAAATTGATTTATTGAAGTTAAGCGGGTTTGCGAGTTGCGCCTGAGTATTCACAGGCCTTTGCGTTACAAAGATAAAGTGAAAATAAAAAAAGAAACTTCACAAACAGAAATCCCCTTGTCGCGAGATTTACGAGCCGACGCACCTCCGGCGCAAATAAGTTATATGTAAATTTTACGTTCTGTTGACACGTACCGCTTAAATATATTTACCTTGTAAACAAGTTTACACAATAACAAAGTTCCTTTTGAACATTATTACACACTATGAACAAATTCGTGACACAATAAATTGATTCACAAAGAAATAGGTTAATGATAAAAAAAGTTAAAACGTACTAGTGCATTAGCGATCAATTTTCGACTAATACAACTGTACGGAAGTTTTTGTAAACTAACAATTTAGTTTATGAAACCTGGTTCAATAGACGCCGTATAAAGGTGAGCCATAAGTAATAATTATGAAAAGTCACGCGAACTGTGTTTCAGATATCGAATTTATAGACGAAACAGGTATTTAACCGTTATATATGCAGTTGATTTATTGCTGATAACCTTAACCTGTTTGCGGCAAATCTTGAAAAACATTATGGGCTTGTTTTAATAAGAAACCAGCACAGATTGTTCGAGAAATCGGTTATCTCCCGGCTAGTATATAGCAGTTTAATTCTCTATAAATATGTATTAAGATATTAATACATACATATATTTTTTCCAACTCATTTCCCACAGGCGTCGGCAGAGTTTTCCACTTGCTGTGACCCCGACAGCCTTCTTAGATTTCTTTTACTTTCATTAAAGTAGTCCTGGAAATCTAATATATCTCGTAGGGCCTCTATCCATAAGATCAGCATTAGATTATAGGCAAAAAAATAAAGAAAAATCTAAACCGCTATAAACGCTATAGGCCAGGTATTGCAAATACGAAGATACAATCAATTATTGAGTGAGCCAGCTCCAGTGAAGAAACACTATAATTAAATGCTGTATAGCACAAACTGCCCACAACGAGCCACACCCTCTAATAATAGTACCCGATACAGATAGTCCGTGATACGCCGGTAATTTCTGTTTCATTTCAGTGCAACGTTATTTTTCTATTATATGTACATATTTTTTACCTTGACTCCTCACTGCGCGCTATGTTTGGTTGTATAACGACTTATACCTGTGTAGATATTATTATTATTATTATGTAATAACGCCAGGTACCTCATATTTAAATATATGCTAATACATATTTGTTTCACGTGTCGCTGTCGCAGATCGTGCGTCATTTGTAAAGTTAAACACGCTAAACACGTGCAACTCGTGAATTAGTGACACCTTGTGGTGAAATTTTGCAAACAATATTTTATATCTGCGTCCACTTTCAGCAGCCATTTATTATCGTCAGATAAGAATCTTTAAAGTCCACGGAAGGATTCAAACGCCGCTTGTAACAAACCTGCTACAGCTGGCCACTAGTCGTGTCCGTCCATAACAAGAACAGGTGGAGGAGGCCCCAGGCGTGATACGTAAAAATGGACACATGCAGCCAATCTGATATCATGCTACGAATGCAAAACGGTAGAACAACTTGACCGTATCAATAGTTACTGGACCCTCCAGTAGTTGTACAATGTGTGGTAGAATAATTTTAAGGTACTCGAGATGGCGTTCATTACATGAACAAATCTGCTAGTTTTATAATGCCTGAATCAGAAAGGGTAATGTATTTTTAATAAATATAAACAGACAAATAGGCCGCCTGAAGGCTCTCTCTGTAGCTCCCGACCAGAATTAGAGCTACTGTATCTCCTGCTAATCGCGAAAGGTGATTTACTGGAATCTTTTGGGAAAGCAAGACGTTAGAATCGGAACAACGACGTTATTATATGTGTAATCACTCGTAATGTATCTCGCCAGTGCAGGGCCCGAGAATCGTCGGGATTCGAAGACAACAATTCGTTCCGTTGGAGACCTCGAAGTTCTGTTAGTGCACAAAAAAGTCACCAAACGCTTTAGTTTTAGTACAGTTTTTCACTAACATTTTAAACAAAATGCAATACGGATACTATGATTAAATAACATAAGCAAGGAGATATTGTTGTAACTAACAGTATCACAAGTACTAAATTTCGCCTGAATAACAAATGGTATGTTTGTAACGGTCGTACGTTAATTGCGACAAACTATAAATTTTGAATTTGCATTTTCATTTATCATGCTCGTTAAATTTATTTTCATACGATTTCATGTACTTTAATGCACTTGATTTAATAAATGAAAATATTCATTAAAATCTTTACTTTCGCTCAATATTCATACATTTTTAACATCGCAAAGTATGCAATTTGTTACTTGGTTACCTTGTAATTGTATTACAGTTAATGCTGATAAAATAATACAGCAAAATTCATAGCTACGATATTTTATTCTATAAGAAATCTATTTATTTAAATTTTATTTAAATTTAAATATGGTATGCGATATTTTATTATGCTTAATATGTTTCTAGTTTTTCGGTTTTTTTTCTAGTTTCTAGTTTTCTTAATAACTTTATAGTTTCACTCCGAAGATAGAAAACAACTTTAAGCCTAAGTAAACATTATCTATTAAAATAAATATGGTAAAACATTTTCACTTAAACACTTTTATTTTCATTTCACTATTAGGTCTTTATGCGAAAATATCAACTGCACGTTTTTCCTGAGTTACGTTTAATTTATAAAACTATGCTCTATACAACAATAACATGTTCGTTATTATAATCAGTTCAGATCGATGAACATTGTAAAAAATAACTCAAAGTTTTCCCACATATTTGGTATAACATTTTAAGAAAAGATCTAATCGTTTAACACTATTTAAAAGAAAGTAATACGCGTTTGTAAACGCCAACTGTCAAACGATGATCGTTTTCAGTGTGGCACCTGTTATTATAACTTCAATTCTTGAATTGTTCTTGTAACATAAGTTTTATATATTTGTCGATTTATTAGAATTATGACGGATTTTTATTATTATCTAATTTCAAATCCGGACGCGCACTTCTATGCAAGATGTGCGTTTTAAGATTAAATATCACTTCGTATAACGATGAAGGAAATATTGTGAGGAAACCTGTGCACCTTAGAGTTCATACAAAAATAATGTTCTCTAAGCGACGTGACCGACGTGACTGAATATGGCCTTAGCCCTCTCACTCTGACCAGACCCGTGTTCACCAGAGGAACGATAAATAAGCTCGAAAAAAATATTGCTTTTATTATTATTTTTGTCTATATAATGATTTATGAAAGCAGCAAAGCTTTAATATTCAAAGTACAATCAGGAGACCAATAAATATTATAACTTCGGCCATAAATATTTGCATTTATAATATACATATGTAGATGATGGATTTCTTTGAATAAATAAAACCGAATATCGTCGCGGATCAAGCATACACCATGAGACATTTCGACCAGCCGACAAGGTTAAATTTCATTCATAAAACGGATTTATTCAAATCAAATTAAAATATAATTGTAAGTTTATCACGTTAAATATTTTGACGATCTGCGTTTTTTCCATAAAAAGTTATAATACTGCATCGATGCGTCCGTTCAAAAGTTTCTCTGGAAGACGCGCTAACGGAGACAAAAGTAGAAGATCACGAATGAAGTTTAAGTGGAAATTAATGAAGATTACAAAATTCACGGTCATTGAGTTCCGCATTCGGGTGAACCTTTGACTCGAAGTTGCTTGTTAGGCTCAATTGAGAGAAATAATAGCACTCATTTGTTTGGTTTAAACGTTTAAATTTCTCCCTTTGTAATTGCCTCTTGACAATCAAAACGTTTTAGAAATTAATTGGTGTTGTTTGTTACCGTCGCGAGAGAGGTTGTGGCTGTATACTCACTTGCGGCCCTTGTGGTCCGTGTACACGATGTGGTTTCGCGCGGCGGGTATCTGGCGGTTTCGTCCAAGGGAATGTGAGTCCATTTTAATATTTGGCTTATTGTACGTCGGTGCTAAAGTCGCGCGTCCATGGAGCAGCGGGGTAGCCGCACACCGCCGTGTCGGCTCGCTTCTGAGCCCCGAACACTCGCAAACTGTCTGTGCGTTTAGTGACCGCGTCTGCGGAATTATGCAGGCGCCGCTCGCCTGGCCACGCTCAACAACTTCGGATGGCCGGCTTGTTAGAACTCACTGCTCCCCCGACATTGTGTACACAGTTTCGACTTCTTAGCTGCGAAAGTTCAACCCTCTGTTGATTTTGTTCATTACAATCGTTCTATTCGTTAGTGTCGGTATTATTTTTGAGCTGTTTGCTCCTATTCAAAATAAGTTTGTAGATGCATTTATAACTGAACATTTCATATCGTACGACAATAAAATAACTTTCTTGTAGTATAATTTTTCTCTATAACATCCATTATCCGTTTTCTGAAAAATTGAATTCCAGAAAACAGATTATTATATATCTTATGAACAACTCTTTTTTCATCAATGTACTAGTGTTATAATAAACTAAATTAAAATCCCTTGCAACCTATGAGACAAGTACTAGAGAGATAAGTACTAGACATTTGAGTGTAAGCAGGGCAAACACCGGACGCCACAATTCGGAAGGTTATCGAAGTGGGGCACATATGTAAAAAAAATATCATACGCATTTGTAATATATAAAAATATATTATTTACCGTCTCAGAGTAGGCGGAGCTAAGAATTGAGGCGGGCTTATTTGGAATCGACAAGGAGGTGGAGTAGAGGTCGTTGTTTATCAATAGCCACCCTATACATAAGAAATGCGTGTCTTCGTTCACAACAAGAATTTCAATCTTGTTTTACAAACGAAAATCGTGATCAAATAAATCACAGACACCGTAATGCCGCGTGACATTCAAATTGTTTAAATACTCAAATAAATACGACACTTATTACGCGAACATTCTGAACATTAAAATATTTTGCAAACGTTAAAATGCTTTCTCATTTCATAAATTATATTTCGCAAGACAGTGTACAAATGGGCTTTAATTAACTAGGGAATGTCGGCGTAACGGCAAATATGCAAGGATCGCGCGGCCACCCCGCGCGGCGCCGGCTACGCTAACTACGATTTACATTCACTCTCGCTTATTTATTATGCGATACAGTATCACAATTGCCTTTAATTTAAAGACGCTATAAATTTTATTACTCTCACTTATTTCTTTCAGCAAACATCACGCACTGTTTGGAACGTGCTCAAGTAATTTTTCATTTGTTCAACTATGAGTGATCAGGATATTAAAATCTCTGAAAGCTACTTGAAATATAATTTACGCTATAACTTTAATATTCTATGATAGATTTTTTTATACTCACTAATAACTGTGTCTTCATTTTTAATGACACGGAAAAATCTTTAAAACAAAATTAAGTCAGTCACAAAAACAAAAAGAAACGAAACGGCGGCCTAAAATTACGATACTTTATTTGAAAAGTAATAATTTCACATGGCAAAGAAATAAATTGATAGCCCGGCAAGGATCTACGATCGCGCACGAAATAAGTTGCGGACGCGGTGACGATACGGGTAGGAAATTATGTCTACTCGCTTTCAAGGCTTACAGCCGACTGAGAGCACCGTACTCTTTACTCTACAATTATCCTATCCAATCAAACTTGCCATTCAAATACATACCTTATATTGTACCGGACTGAACATCAATTCCTCTAACACTGACGAAAGGATATACGAATGATAATATAGAGAGTGTAAGACGAACACGTTAAGAAAATCTAATTCTTCCGACGCGAACATAATGACGGCTTTAGGACTGAAGGATGATGTTAAGTTTCCAAGTTTTCTTTGATGACGAGTTGCTACAGTGGTGCACTTTATGTACAAGGCAGTAAGGTTCGATTTGGAGCTGGTGTTTGTTCTAGGAAGGCGGTCGTACTGCTCAAGGGGTGGTGCGTAACTCGCGCGCATGCGTCTGTCTTTTGAAAATTTTCTCAAAGTGTGAATTTGTATGTGGTTAAACGAATTTCCGATAGATTTGCTAGTTGCAAAGACTCTTTTGAAAAGTACAAAATGTTACATAAATTCAAAACTAAGTATAAGTATACAATTTACTTAATGTATATAAACACGCATGTAACTAAACTCACTTTCAAACTTTTTTGAAAACTTAGTTGAGTTTATAAATTGAATAATTTTTCAAGTTCTGTGAGTGAATTCTGGTAATACAACACGTTAAAATAACAATAACTAATGAAAACCTATTTTGGATAGTTTAAGTAAAATATGTAAAATCTTACTAACTAAACTGTGGTGCGAAATTTTCTCAAATTATGAAAAATAAAGAATTAATATACGTTATTAGTTTTCGGTAAATAAAAAATAATATACTTTCTGAAAATAAAAAAGAAAACTGAGGTTATGTGATAAATATTTTAATAGTGAAAGAAACGAAACCGTACATTTGGAAAATTTGTACCATGTAGGTACAAATTACCCAAATTAAACCCTTTAATTTTACAAGATTATTAATAAATTGAACAGCACAGGGTATGAAATTTGATCGAGTCGAAAAGCGCGTGACACACGACGCAGCTTCTCGGCGATGTAACTTTCAATATGAGCTTTGTTACCGCTTTGTGCCGCCATTTCTTGTGTCACTGCATTGAATATATCGGCTGGTTCCCTTTGTGCACGGAATATTGCTCGTCTTTTGTCGAAATGAACGTTACCTCGCCCGGAGTTGTTTCAGAGTGGAATTTCGCGATTGCAAAGTAATATTTCCCTTTAAGAATTCCGATGGGCTCCTTTCATGTCGGAAATGACTTTAGTTCAGGTCATATTGCGTACGGAATTATTGTACTAAATTTTACAAGTTTTCTTTCGTCTGTGACAATCTTCAGGTCTTCTTGTCCAACCGCTACCAGCCGCAGTTCATTCACCATAACTTCGTCTAGCTAAAGTGCAATATACACTAGATTGCAAAGGTCTGACCAGATCGCCTTCGTAGGTTATGAATTTTGAAACGAATGTGACTCGCAACACTAATGTAATATTTGCAGTATCACGTTTCACGAGTACCATACGCAACCGTTGCACTCCACGGGTAGCGTCGCGTTTGTAAATTCAAATAGAGCCTAACTAATACTAACTACACTTGTATTAACTCCAGTAATGTATTCTAACTTTGTAATAGTCTTATTAGGTACTAATATGTGCTTCTTGCTTTCAAATTTCCACGGACGTAATGGTCACTAATACTTCAACCACACTGCTGAATAAACTTTAAATATAGATCAGTGTTAATTATTTATATATAGCGATCATTCAACAGTGGACGAGCTTCAACTGTAATTAATCAATTACATCAATAAGTAAACTATTATATGTTCGGCATTATAACAGACTGAACGTATGAACAGAAAATTTGATTTCATAAAATGTATTAAATTTGTAACATACAGAAAGATTTTAGCTTTCTGCGCTCTTTCTCTACACCAACTTTAAATGTGCCAAATCTCGCAAGCCTGGATTTGCTTAAAGTTTTGAAAACTCGACAATATTTCCTTATATATTCACTTATGTAAACAATACGAATTGGTAATTTCTTAAATATTTCGTAATTGTAGGCGGTAGTACGATATGTTTAGATTAATTAAGATAATCGTGTGGTAAAGCCTCCGCTTTGATACTCGTAATTGCATTGGGTTTGCCGGTTCAACTCTAATAGTCTTCTGTTCACCAATTAGCAGTGGATTAGCGACAGCGAGGCTGGACTCTGTCCTGTTCCGTACTCTTGAGATTGCTTGTTATTTCTAATCGAATAAGCTCTTCATTCATTTGCAACGTTAATGATAGTAATTGTGACATCAATTACGAAAATTGCAGTGAAAAATGATTTTATAATTTGTATTTATTTGGAGTTTTAGTGTGTATTTTTCCACTTTGAATTAAATAATACCAGTATATCATTGATGTGCTAGATACTGGAATCATTTATTATTTTTTCAGAATGCCTCGGTTACCGTTGACTTAATTAATTAATAAAAAAGTGGCTTCTGATCATTACTACGGACCGCTTCAATAAAAGCTTTGTTGACCTGATAAGCATTTCGATACAAATACAAATTCTATTTTAGACAGGCTCAATATGAAATGAGTGATGTGTAATTAAATTTTCAGCTTGTTTGTACAGTTCAAAAACAATATTTTTTTTATTTTAATTCATCCGCTTGATATTGCTATAGTAACATGCTGACATATTTGGAAATAAGGTACTATCAGAGTAATTCGCACCCAAGGAAAATAATTATGAATTCCCAGTACACACCCACAGAGTAGCAAGCAACTTGATAAAAGCAGATAGTATTCGCCGCGCGTTACTTCGTTACACTACAATGGGGACGAATCGGACACAACCAGCCAAGATCGGCCAACAAGTGAGCCAGCAAAGTATACATCAAAAAATTAATTATTTAAATACTGAAGAAATTGGCTTAAATGCAATTTTTTTGGATGTTAAAATTATTAAAGCATACTTTTTGTATAATATAATTTCTGAGTCATTGGATGTGTAAAGGGTACAACAATTTATATTTGTTTTCAACATACTTACGATATATTTAAAAAGTTACTGGACGTTCGTATCTAATAAGATTTATGCCAGATGTAAAGTATAGGTAAGTTAACTTAAGTTAGTAAAGTTCAATATTGTGTTCTAAAAGATCGTATCGAGATACATTATATTTAACTTGAGGTGAAATTAGATTTTTTTTTGAATCAACTTTGAATTTTTGTTCGCCGACCTACGCGGCCGCGTGTCGCGCGACGCTGAGCTCAACCAACTACTAATTACCGGCGGATTACCGAACCGACCGTCCACGGCCATTTACTGTTTACAACTGAATCGAAGACAGCGCAAATAATGTGGCGACCATTGCCATTCCGCTCGATGAGATAGTTTCAAACAAGGTTTGTACGACAGGCTTTAACTGATAACTTTTTATAAGGAAAGTGATGTATAGTTTTTTAACTTTTTAGAAGGAAAGTGATTAAGTTCTATTGAAATATATGTTGTTTCAAAGAAACTTTCAGTAATCTAGAATTAAATCGTCTGTGGAATGAAATAGTTTCATTAAAAAAAAAAAAAAAAAACAAAAATTTCTTAGCAGCATCGAATTGCCAATTGATGAGAAATGTATATTACAACACAATAAACAAACACGAAAACAATCGGACCGTAAATAGTATATCAAGTTAATATTCCGCTGCTAGGGCAGCCGGTCGCGAGGAACAGAACGAGCGAGTCCTCGGGGCCCCGCCTCTGCTTTTCAATTTCCCTTTCGAAATCATTCGCGTTAATCGAATACGACCGCCGGCGGCTCCGTGCTATCATTCATTCATGAGAGTAATGTCGTACTGGAGCCAACTTACAGCTGCTGCACAGGACGCGTATCTATCCATATAGAAAGAATACAGTGTAACAATGGCAAAATGATCGCTTTGAATCGATTACGACGACAGTGATTTAAAAAATATATATTGAAGATACTATTCTCGCAGACTCACACACTTATTAGTGAAATACATTGAAAATACAAAATCATCAGAAATAATACGCTACTGACACTATAGAAATGAAATATTTGTACATTACTATTTATAGATTTAATTCAATATTTTATATATCTAATAATTTAATCGTTTGTCTTTTATCCGATAATGGTGTAAGTAGTGCCAATATGATCTTCTTTAGTATTCCGCGCACTATGCCAGCTGGCCGCAAATAACTGAAAGAGCAAGTCCTCAGGGCATTGCTTTAGCTTTTCAATTTCCCTTTCGGAATTATTCGTGCTAATCGAACACGACCACCGACCGGGCGATCACGATCATTCATTCATGAGCCGCGGGTCGCAACACCCGTTCACTTACGGGCTTCTTACTATTAGTTGCGATTATTCACGACGAAATAAAGGATGTGATATAAGGGAATGACTAAGTTATTACAGTGTTTCTGAATCGTGAGCTTGACATTACGCCAGTAATGCTTAAATAGGTTAGCAGACGCTCTCCTCTTAGTCGCTCACTTCCGGTCAGTTTAGACGACACCGGGAACATGTCCATTCCAGAAGTCACTACTAAAAAATCTCAATTAGAAAAATTTCTGAGTGCCTGGACCGCCATTTGAACTCACAGCCTCACAAGTGGCAGTCCCATTTGCAACCAACATGACTAACGAGGCAGTTATCTAAATGATGACTCATCCTTTTATGGTTAAAAAACTATTAGAATGACCTTTGATTTTTATAAAACTTTATCAAGATTTAACAACGTAACTACACTACGCATACATGCCTAACAAATGAATTAAATTTCTCCATTTTATTTCAAAGGCTATACAAAGCATTTTTTTTCAGATTTTCAGTTCATTAACGAACGGAAAACGTGGATATATAAAGGGTATTGTTTAAGAGCGAAATGCAGGCCGCCTCGACACAGCGCGGAGGCGCGAGTATTGTCGCGGCATTAATGAGCTCGGCGGGGGTAGCCGCGGAAAAGGAAAATTAAACTCCTGGGTTTCAGATAACGCGCCGTTATCATTAGTATGAAGTTCCAATTGTGTATTGTTACCAGTAGTATTGTGTGTTTGTATCGAAATGGGCATTGGCGTAAGAAACGGATAACGCAATTCGAAAAACAATTCAGAAAAATAATATAAACGGCACTTTGCTTTTATAATTTTTGTCTTATCTAACGTTACGAGAATTATTTAAGCTCAATATAATACATGTTATTACTATCTATTGCAAGGTTGGTTATTTGAGTTTAATATAAACGGACGTAATAATTATAATTTAAGGTATTTTATGTGATAGTCTGCAGTGGAACCCCTGGATTAATTTATGTTACAAAAAGAGCTGGGAATTTTAAATAAACAAATTTAAAAATATAGTATTCTTAATCTCATAATACGTCGAAGAAAAAATATTTTTATAATTGTATACTTCATAAGCAAAATGACGATAGTGCAATGTAAAAACAAAATAAAAGGCGTCCAATCTCAGCGCGAATACTATGACGGTGGAAGAACCACTGCTTTTTAAAAGAAATGTTTCTACTAACACCCAACTCAGAGTTTTTATTGTATTTATTTTAAAATGTTTGGACGGTAATTATTTTTGCTTACACTTATTATATACACATTATTTTTTTATAAATTTCTTCAAGTTATATTAGAGTGGTGCTTCCTCCGCGAACCGTAGACATATTCCAACAAGTATTGTTATCTGGTTAAGTCGCTAACGGGATTTTTGACAATGATTCTTTAATATTTCCAAAAGAAATATGCACCTTTCTGCATTCTTGCACTTTAAATGATCTACCATTAAAAACTTATGAATTTCACCGATCTTTTATAATTCAATACCACTATTTTATACCATTTTGGTCATTATTCAAAATGTATACCTATATTATATGTTGTTGTACTATTATATTATACCACTGCAACTTATAATGCACATTTAAAAAATATTTTTTTAATAGTTTGGTATGGTTTTAATATAAAAGCTAACCAATTTTATTCTACTCGACATCAGACAACATTTTTCGCTATTAGCAAATGTTGACCACTCCAGGACGCCGCTGGACACTAGCGCACTTTATAACTCTAAATTAAGATTTACAATAAGGTGTGAATAAGAACTGAGTACTGTTATAATGAAACAAGAACATGGAGACCTTGTTTTGAGCGAGGCATTAGTAATTTAGTGTAACATAATGGTTTTTTTTTGCATATTAAGATCTAATTTAATATGGAGAGTTAAACGACAAAATAGATACATAAGTCGTATGACATCGTCATGCAAATTACGTATCAAATAGTCATTGATCAAAACATCCCTCCCGTATTTATCCTATGACGTAAGCAGAGGAGTATAGTACAATCATATGATTCATTAGTCATGTTAAACATTTCACAATGGAAAAGAAGATGAGGCTGTTGAATCAGAAGATTATTAAAAAATAATTCATTTAGACGCTAAAATAAAATGTAGAAATATTTATTGGATGCGGTGGAATATTGTGACTTAAGTATCGCAGGAATAACAAACTCGACGCAAAGGGACAGGCGCGGCTCAGCAAAATAAAATGTCTAGAAGTTCTAACACTTCTTTTTTTCATAATATATATAATAACGTAACTTCACGCCTGTAATCCCCGAAGGGGTAGGCAGAGGAATGCAGAACATTCCCGCGATTCACTAGTTACGTTTAAGTCCCACTATGTAATAGGTGGTGAGCCTATAACCATGCATCCGGCACATATCCAGATTCCGAAACACTACTAGAAAATCTAAATTTTTTAGTGTTCGACCCGGGAATCGAACCCGGGACCTCCCGATCGGCAATTGCACCTGCAACCAACACGACCAATGAGGCAGTCTAATAATCAAGTTTGTATTATTATAAAAATAATTCATTTTATAGACATTGTTTACGTTCACATGCTGTTTACTGCAATTAATGCGTGGTGGTGGATGTCGGAGCTATTGTCACGTCACTAATGAACCGAGCGCTGGTTTCCCGCTGAACGGGAAAATTATTATGCAGCGCGAATCGTTTTCCTGCAAACATATAAATAATCAGATCCAGATTTAAAAGTGTTCACTCACCCAGAGCTACATACACTTGTCTTAACCAAAGAGGTCAGAGAACGCCTAACAGAAAAATTACATCTCCACAGTTATATGCATAGTACATACATAGTTGTAGCATAGCAAATGTTGTGTCATGTCTGTAAAGATAGATCGGTGCTATCTTCACGCCTCGTGGGGATCTACGCATTATACCATAATAAAACATAGGGACACATTGGAATGTTAGATACAAAAACGTAATAAGAAAAGAATAGGCAGACGAGCAAGCTCTAAAAAAAATTTAATTTCTCCTCCTCCCTGCAAACAGATAGCACAAATATAAAGTCCGTGGGGCATTACTAAGATTTCAATTTCCTTTCCGGAATTACTTGTGCTCTAATCGAACACGCGTCAAGGGACGCGGGGGCGCGCAACCGCAAATTACTCCGCCACTCCGCGTGAGAATGTTTAAAATGAAACATTTGAACACGCTCCTGTTACGCGATAGATAAATGTTCGATGCGTATTCATTATTTATACGCATCTACGTATATGCGGCGTCGATTAATGCTGCGAAGGGAACATGTGCTCTGCGTTCGTGGCACTGAAAGGTGTTTAAACTATACTTGTTTCGCAAAATTAAACGGTAATAAGGGTTGATACGAGTAGTTATATTAATATTGAGTATATAAAAAAAAAATTTTTTCTAACGTTTGATTGAATCAGGTCTCGACTATGTGTCAGAATCGTTACATGTAGAGGTGAGATGATTTTATACGTCCTTTAAAACGTTACAGAAAAATATAAGATATGGTGGTTCTAAATATATTTTGTTTTGTTTCATCATTATAGTGAACACTTTATTGGTAAAATAATATACTCATGCGATGCAAATAAAGAGAACTTGCATATATTAATAATTACCGGTAACACTTTTCACACGCATTTTTCAAAGTACATACTCGTAAAATTAAAAAAAAAATAGTCAGATACTACCTACCTTCCTACCTGTAAGAGCAGACTAGGTCTATTGCAGTTCTGTAAATGCTCTTATGGAAATTAGCTGCGACAATAATGCTTATGACAATAATGCTTATGACCCTAGATTCAATAACGAACTTAGCTATATTTTAAAGTTACGCTACACATGTGAATTATCGTAGTCATTGAACAAAACAATATTATAAATCGTAGCCCTATTACGTACAAGAAATTAACGATTTCAATTGGTGAAATTTAATTGCAAAAATATTTTATTACGTTGTAGAGTGGAAATAAGTTTTTATGCATGGAAAAGTCAGTAAGTTATAGAGGGACGGGTGTAGGCGTGCGACGGGCGGCTGCTGATTGTAAAGCGCTCGCAGACGGAGCCTATTCGATTTCACGGCTCGCCGCGTCCGATATTTATTGTCATCGGTGCATTTGTACGACACGGCGCCTACTGAACCGCGCTGAAAAATCTCCATTCCCGAAATCGGACGAAAACATTCCTATAGCTCCCCGACCGAACCGTTGACTTTCAACAAAAAATGTCCCGCCACGGTTTAAATCCAAACCAACGAAGGCGTGTAGCCGACACGGCGCTAACAATCGTTTCATGAATATGTTTGTAAGCACACGACATCTTGTCTCGTTAGTAAAAAGTGATGCCGCCATACGATTTATCACGTGCACGCGACGCGGGCGGTCCCACGTAAGCGAGGGTGCGTTTGTTGGTGCGCTGCTTCACTAATGGAAACAAACTTACAAAATTACCGAAGCTTATTAACATAGCGTTACGCCTGTATATCCCCGAAGAGGTAGGCAGAGTAATGTAATACACTCCCACGATTCACCAATCACATTTATATATGTGCCACTATGGAATAGGTGGTGAGACTATTGCCATACACTGGGCATGTTTCCAGACTCCGAGGTACTGCTAGAAAATATGAATTAAAAAAAATCAGTATTACCAAATCGGGCATTTGAAACCAGGGCCTCCCGATCGACAGTCGCGTTTACAACCAACGCGGCCCACGAGTCATCAAGCCTATTATATGTATATATTATACTCAGGGAATCAAATAACTTTAGTGTTATAGCGTGATGCGAGTTCGTCTTCCCAATACAAATAAATTCCATATTCATATTAAAACGAAGCGAGAGGTCGTGAATATGTGATAGAAAATCCATTGGCCTATTAATAGTCATTCTCAGTCAGAAACGTAAATTTAGCTATGTTATATCCGCAGCGGTTGTAACTGGTATCGTGCCAACTGGCTATGATTGCTTTCATTTTAATTTTTTTCACTCTGTATTTTTACCTACTGCTATGTAAAGGTATGAAATACCTAATTGTATTCGTTTTACATACTCGACATAGACAATACAATTCATTTTGTGCTAATTATATATTAAACATTCATTGAGTATTACTTTTTATAAAGTGCTACAAAAATTGATAAAACACCATAATTGAATCGAACTAAACAAATCAACAAAATTTAATTATCGTAATATCCAATTTTAAAAATCTATATGCAACGGTACAATGTACACAGTAGTATATATAACGGAAAGTAACGAATCAAAACCCGAATGTAAATGTGCCGATGTCGATGTAACGCGGGCAGTCCGACGGACGTGTGTGCACGGCGCACGGCCGGCAGTTGCGATGCGTGGGGCTGAATACATCTCACGGCATACCGTGTTTACTCGATTACGTACGCGTTTGCTCAACTTAGAAATTCTCTTTGTACCTACTGCAACACTAAACTACTTATCCTGTACCAAATCGGGCTACCATTAAGCGAAATTGGCTTCTAAATGAAAAGTTGTTATTGTGTTTTTTGTTCCTCTAATGAGAGGAAATCTGTATCCGTCAGTCGTAATAAAAAAGGATTGATAGTGAATGACGGTGATGATGGTGAATGCCATTAGAATTTAATACAAAAGTGCATAATGAAGGTTCAGTTCGAACTATCGTACTCCAGTGAGAAGACTTATATCTATATATTTAAATACAATTGAGCTGTCTATGTCATTCTTTTCTTATCGAAGCTCAGCTTCGATACGACTGAACCTTTTGTGCCGGGATTTCCATTGACAGAGTCAAAAATTAAATGTGATCAATAACGCACGTAAACAAACATATGTTCATTTAATATGTTTAATAAATATAAAAATAACGAAACGATCACAATACAATAACAAACAGTAATTGTTTAAAATGTTTGTATTGCATAATACGAAAATAACTTCATGTTTAAAACCAAAACTATAAGTACATATATGCAAACATGATTATAATAATATTATTACATACCATGAATGTATTCAATCATGTGTATTTAAATCTCCTACCAATATGACAAAATTACTTTTAACATAAGGTTTACGATTTCTAATATTGTTGTGTTAATCATAGTAATTCAATTAAAATAGCATCAACTTACAGGCTGACAAGCCAATCTATGACTGTAGCGGAATTCAAATATTGTACATAATATTATAGCATTAAAATTTTTATGCATATTGCTTTCACAAATACCTATTATCAAATTATCTGTATTGCAATAATAATATGTATTCTATTAAACACGCCTTTCGAAATGAGAGAAAAAAGTAGTTAGGTACTTAATACAACAGTAACTAATGCAATTATATCACAATTAAATGATATCAATTGATTAAATTGCTAAAGAACAATAAACTACAGTATATAAAGTTTAATACCTGTATAATTACGACAGCTATTTTACGATCACCATCCAGAGAGGTAATAACAGAGCAGAATTAACTCACTTCGTGATTAAATTATCATTTCAAAGTAAAATTGATTGCGGCCATCGGAGCTACATCGCTACATTACTACGGACGTCTTATCAATAGCACAGTTGCATCACGGCGATCAAGTTTGAATCGTGCAACTGGTGAATCGTGTACTGCACTCCTCTGCCTATCTCGTCGGGCACTTGGCGTGGCGTTACCTGTTACGTAAGTGTAAAAATTTTTTTATATACAACTTTTGCCCGTGCTCAATGGAGAGCGCAAGTTTCAATTGTGGTTCGTAATAACACATTTTTTTCTGGAACAAAGTAACATCACACCCGTAATCCCGGAAAAGGTACGAGCAGGCAGACGAATGTAATGTATATGGCACACATTCAGACTGCTACTAGAAAATCCGAAAATTATTTAAGTTTCCTCATTAATTTTTAGTTGCTAATTTGATTATAGGAACACAAAAATTTGCAAAGAAATATTTGATAGCATAATTTGAGGTATGTTTTGTGCAGTTTTATACCTGCTGGCCAGCACTCCCATATTTCTCACAACGGTAAATTAATTCGAGTTTTTTTTTTAATGCGAAAGCAGTATTGCTTAACGGAGCAGCCAACAAATTATTTTAATATTTAAGCGGAGGCAAATGATGTTGTTGGCTGTTCCCGGCAAGATTACGAACTAATAACATTACAAAACAAGCTCTCTGCGGGTAAATTATGCATGCATTCTCGGATCATTACCGCCGCGTTGCCTGTTGGCCTCCGTTCAAAATCTTATGAGCGCCCAGCGAAACACTCAGAGATACACTCTGCACTCAGCCGTTGCCGACCGACTAAACAATGCATACAGACCGTTCCGACGCGTGAACCTAGAGATATTTATTGACTTTGAAAACAATTTGAACAAGCATTATCGCTTATTACGTATACGAGTTCACTGTGAATACCGATATATATATATTCGTATTCGCATTCATTTTTCACTTTCGTATAATAAATTTATCTATATACATTTCATATATGGCTCCATCGTATATACATGTTTGCATGTATTTATATATATGTAGTTGTGTTCGATAAATTTATTGCTGAAAATTTATATTAAAACAAAACATATAACACAACATTCGACATCGATGATAAAGGCGAAGTACGTGTAGTAAAAAAGAGACAATAACACGAGAAAACTAATAGCACAAGGCAGGAGAACGGTAACGCACGAGGCGGCGAGCCCATGGGAGCGGCGGATTGGCCGGATCTTTTACAAATTGAGGGCAAACATCCGAGCGGATCCCGGGAGCCGCGGCTCAAGTGAACGGCTGTTCGTTGCTGCGCTCTCGTGTTCGCTTACTGCCAACCTTCGATATACACTCAGTAGCTCTACAATTAATAATCATTTTGAAGCCACTGTTAATATATTTCGGTAGTTTCATTGTGAAATGTATGTATTCATTGTCGTTAGATTTACTAGTAAGTCACTGCTTCATGTTTTTGTACAAAATACAATCATTTGTTTTAGTCAATTTTAATCGTTTCTCGATAAATAAATAACTTTTACTTTCAACAAATACAATGTAAGTATATATTATATTGCATATAATTATATTGCATGTAGTCTGTAGAATAAATAGAAATTTGCATTCAGATCGCTTACCATCATACTAAGGACTGCTAAGATAAAAGCCGGGGAAATCCTTGTGAGCGCTCAAATTCTTGGAGCGCGGTGGCGAACCGTCTTTGCCCGACGGGCGGTAATAAAAACGGCTTAAATAGGATTTTAACCGCGAGTTCCTCGCCTTAATTAAATTGGATTTGTGAGTGAAAGAAATATACGTGAAAAATTCGTGTCGATTATATCAGGGGAACGAGTTTTCGGAATCCCTTTAACTAAGCGGATTAAATACGTCCCTCGGAGATTATTAGATATTTTAGTACAGCAGTCATGTTTGGAGGCGGCGTTGCGTAAGGAGGAAAGGCTTGCGACAGGATGTGACAGCCGGCGGCAGGCGGCTGAGCGCGCTACGGACGCTACGGGTGCTACGATGGGATGATCAAAACTCAGCACTGACAGCACCATTTGTTAAGTAGCAGTTTTAAGCACTCAAAAATGCTATAAACAAACGCATCACCAACAGAGTAACGGGGAATGAGCGAGGATAATCCCTCACTTTTATCTGCGATTCTATGATATCATTTCTGTGTCTTTGTATTAATAAAATCTTGAAATTACTACGGTAACAGCTGTAGTAACTGAGTTTTAATTATCACTTACAATGCCATTCGGCTGCGGAAAATTACCTCATAAAACATTTGAAACAGAGTATTAAAGATTTAAGGCGTAATTATTAAATTACACCATCCGTTCCGACCGATCGGAGGGGTTGATAACTGTAAATCAATTTAATCGTACGCCAAAGGAACTGCATAACGGAATGGTGTTTTGCTATTTTCGTTGTAGTCAATCAAAGTGAAGAAATAATTTTCGTGGTCGTTTTCGGTGATATAATTAAATCAAAGGCCGTTCGATATTGAATAATATTATCCCTCAATTAACATTCGGGGTCGACTTTTAAGGCGGTTTCAAACGCGGGCCGGTGTAAGCAATAAAACCGCTCGTCCCTTATCCGTCATTCAGCCCTTAGAGATTTCTTCTAGGGGAATAATTTACGTTGATCGTCCAAAAGGGGAGCGCAACTGCCTCACTGAAACTTTAAGCTTTCACTCAAGACTGTAGCGATTCGCGGTGTCTCAACTTTAAGCAATAAATTTCAATAGGACGATGAGAAGATTTCAATCTTAACTAATTTTATTCCACCTGCCGATACTATCTTAAAGGTGTTTTATTCGTTTTGTTACAGCAACGTTGATGTTACAAAGTTAAAATCGTAACGCAACGTATAATACAAACTAAAATATACAATTGTAACACTAATGTAGACTAGTATTATAGCCAATAAGCGAGACAGTATAAAATTACACCTGCATTTCCCCGAAGGGTTAGACAAGAAATCTTGTACTTTGTTTGTTATCCATTATGTTATATACCTCATGAAAATGAATGAACGTAACACTATATATCATGTATAAATTCAAACAAAGTAATACTAAGCATTTCAAGTCAAAAAAAATTGTTTGAGCGACCCGGGAGTCGAATCCAGGCTCTGCATCAGCAATCCTGGTTTTCACCCACTCCAGCGACGCAGTCAACGAGCAAAAACGTAGTATTAGTTAATTGGATACTAACAAGATTGTAATTAAACAATCCAAAACACAATAATAATTAAATAAACCTATTTCACATTACATATTCAATATGCGATTTAAAATCGTTCGCGCCGTGTGCAAATGTGTTGTACATTTCTCTAAGTATCGATCAACACCACCCTTTCCCAGTCGTACGTAGGAACGAAATTTATTTACGCCATGTGTTCGCAGTCTTTTTAAATTTCACGGCGGCGACCGGAGCCGCGCTGTCGTTATGTGTCGATGAATGTTAACAAAGCCTTTGACGCCTTTTGCCGCAAGTATTCCATGCGAGACACTTTAATTTAAGTTTATATGCAGTCACTGCCGTCAACTCGCACACGTATGCGACGTCATAATTAATTATAGAAATTTTCATCGTAATAAACATTTCAATTCCAATAATTAACCTTGTACATTGTTAGTAAAAAGTTGTTTTAAAGTTTGAGACTAAGCCTTTGTTAGTAAAAAGTTGTTTAAAGTAAGAGATTTTGGATTCAGGCGGATAGCATCTGTAGGACCAAATAGGTATAGAAAAGTTGTATCCCAAAACCGGGCACAAGGTGAAACATTTTTTATATACAAAAAGGAAGTTAAAGTTGGTATGTTAGCTAACATTAACGAGGGTCACTATTTAACATTCGGACAGCCGTGGTCGCCCAGGGCGGCGGCTCGTTAGCGAAACGGACAGCACCTCCCAACGGTGCGTCGCTGGTGAACTATGAGCTTTTCTTAGCCTTTTATCTTCGTCGTTTTTGTCATGTTGCATAATACATACGTTTGATTTATTTCTTATAAGCATAAAAAAGCTATAAAATTTGCCTTTAAATTTACTTAAGCGGCAAATTTACATATCCTCACAGACAAATATTACTTAGGCTGTAATTAATAAAAAATAATAACATTAAATACTGTTAGTAAACCAAGTCTCTTGTTATAATAAAACAACATGAAGAGCGATTCGATTCCATATTGTGTTACTGTTAACAGTGAATAGCTACATAATTATGGTTTTATTATTCGCGCTTTATACGCGCGCATCTAATAAATGTGACGACCTATCGGTTTGAGCGCCTCGTTGCTCGGGTGCCCGCGAGCGTGACTGACGATCGAGAGGTCCTCGGTTCGATCTTCGAATCAAGAAAAATTTGGTAAATGAAATTCCCAGTTGTATCTCGGAGTCTGAATTGGTGTTCAGAGTGCTCAACAAGCTCCCCGGTACACCATGGTAAGACTTAACCAAGCCTGAGGAAACGTGGGAGTATATCTACTTACCTCCCGTCTCTTCGGAGACACATGCGTGACGTGTGTATCATTATGTAATTAAATTAAATTTGGCTTTTAAATGGTAAATAATATATGCCATAACTCATCATCAAATCGAATTTAAAAAAGAAAATTATCTATATACACAAGTCTTTGGATAAGTTGGTTTAGTTTGGATAAATTAATTTGGTTGCTAACAGAGCTGTAAATTTCTAATATTGTGCAATTCTTTGTTTACTAATTTATTTTCACGATTTCCGTGTTCATTGCAGATTTTTCGAATATACTGTATCGGCTACTAAACATTAAGTTTTTATCACGTATAAAATATGTAAAGGCGAGTGCATCGATTGATGATACACTTTGATGTCATTACGGCTATGTTTACGGCAAATCACTTTTACCTGCATCGTAGTGCCACAGACTATAGAATCGCTCTCAATATGTACTTTAAAAGACTGTCATAGCTGAGCACCAAAATTTACAACACAGAAAATAGAAAAATTACTACCATAAGTGCTAAATTATAAACTCAATATTCTAAAGGTGCCTCCGGCAATTCAATTACAACGCGAAGTTATGGGTTTATGTATTTAACTCGTTTGTCGTGTCATCATCAGGGAAATTGTGCCTATAACAGCTTAACTTTTATTCGTGTGCATATCAAATGTTCCTGATAAACTGGTAAACTGATTCATTACAAGTTTATTAACTAAGGTAAACATAATCAGTGCAAATTATTTGTTTCTTTTTAGCGTGAATATTTTATTTATAAGGAAAATATTGATTGTTTTTAGAATACGTATTATTATTCATTGTTCCGATTTCGAATATGGTTGCATTAGTATAAATTCGAAAAATGGAATAAAGTAAATGGACAGTGTCAGGTTTTAACTTTTTTATCACTGAAAGTAGAATGCAGAGACCGATAGAATTTAACGTTAAATCTTGTTTACGGCGAATCGCTTTCAGAGGCGCTGTCGGTAACGCCCGATGCGGCGTACCGTTGACGCTCTTAGAGTACACTATACAACCCAATTCCGCAGTGGTATTTGACGACACTCCATCGAACATATTGCCATTTATTTATTGCGAATAACCATAACGGTATTTGTAATAATATTAAAATACTTGGATTGGTTTATAAGAAAAAATGTTACGCTAATATAAAGCTTCTGTCAGTAGATATCATAGTGTTCTGTCCTCGCCCTGCCGCTCTCAGCTAATGTCTACCACCTCTCACGCATCGTCATCCCACCTAGCCACAGACACCGTCTCTTCTGTATAATCTGTTTACACCAGCAGTTAACAATACTTCTACAGATATAACCAAGCTATTGAAATTTTACCTTACAAATATTTTGGTTCAGAATAAAATCGCATCTCGTTTCCTAACCTGATGAGCTACTTCGAACTAGTGCACAGCAATATCGTGTATATTCAGTTTAAGTTATCCACTTTTCCACTCCATATTTTTTAATAATTAGGACGTTGTTTTGCATATCGCGCATCGTGGTACCTACGCATGTTAAGACGATTTTACGTAATTTGCTAAATACTCCCCAGTCCAACTGAAACCCCGTTTAGGCATCGCTCTCAATTATTATTAATTTATCAAGGTGAGGTTATTCCGAATCAACTTCAAGTAAAAAGTCTTTTATGACAACAAATATCTAGTCAAAGACTGCATAATGTATTTGATTTTATCTAAATTTACACTGACCTATTCGTTATGAGGCTGATGGTAAACAAACAACACACATTTCGTACGGGAAGAATATATCTTAACTAGCAATATACGATATTGTTAAAAACTATTCAAACACGACGACATAATATTACAATGACCTATTAATTATGAATATATTGACTGAAAAACACGCATTTTACTCTCAAAACAAAGCACTCGTAAGAGCGTAAGAGAGGTGCATGGCTCGTTGCAGGTTGGCGTTAATTCTTATTTACGGCGAATCGCTTTTAGTGGCGTTGTTCGAGAGTGGACGCGTGGTGCGACGGACCACGGAAGCGGATTGCCGGCTTACGCGGCGGTCGCACAGAACCGGACCACATTTTAAGACAACCACTGTCCTGAAACTACACATTATTTTATTTTTATGTACCGATTTACAAACACTCTTCTGCATTTTATTATTCGCCATTATTGATAAGTAAACGAAAATATAAAGTTTTTGTTAAAAGTATCTTAATGTAATGTTCGTATTGGATTCTTCATAAGTTTATTATTTATTTAGCGACTGATATTATATGTGAGAACGTTAAAAGCTCGGATTATTTGTAAATATTAATAGGATTTGTATTCATAGAAATCTACAGAATTTAATACAAAAATTATCGCAATGACAATGAGCTATACAAATCATTAAGCGCGGATGACGCGGTTAATATTTTTTTTTATAATATTCCTTAACCGTAATTTAATATTAATTAACGTTGAAAATTAGTCCGCTTGTCGGCATCGAGTTGGAAAATAACGGAAGTGCTTAGAAGTATAAAACATCGTTTTGAAGAGGGCAGAAAAATAATTAATCATTTCGCTTTTTCACGGTACGAAAGGTTGGAGGACTCGATTGTTCTGTTATAGTGGGGGCTGTTCTTTTATTAGCAAAGTGAAATGTTATGATCGCGTTTATCAAACGTGTTACACAATAGCTTGTATTAGACACCGCAGTCCTGTGCCTTAAGGAAATTGGCACAATGTTCGAAGCCACCGTCGTATTTAGATAATACCTCTTAATAATGGACGCTGCGATGCGCATTAATATCGAGGTAAATCTTATTAGGACTGCCTAAACGCCGCGATAATATCGTATTGTTTTGAAATTCACCATCCGCATTTCGTCTCTCGCGCTCGGAAGGGTTTCATCCTCGGGGACGTTTCAGACCACTAAATATTCATATTATTAATACAAATTAATTTCGATCGTGAATAAAATCTGCTTATCAAATTTTGCCTTCTTATTTTCTACTTACTTCAATCTATTATATAATATTTATATCACAACATCATATATATGGGTATCGGACAATTTTTAAGAGAACAACAATAACAACCAATGAAAGAAATTATAGAAAATTTAAAAAATAATGAAAATCACATTATAATTAATAAAAATACAATTACAAAAAATATGTTTAATGGTTTAATAATAAAACAGAAGGCCAATGCTATATTTGTCAGTAATATCGGCCACAGCTTTTGAGATGTAATTGTATTGTTGATTTCCCTTGTGGGTATCAAGTTTCCTGCGTCCGACCGACCTACATACTCGTACTAACATGTTACCTTGTACATACAAACAATTAAATGATCATTTCATTCAAAATATTTTATTCATCGAAAAGTTACATTTATTGTTACCGCACAATCACGCCGGGTCACGTGCAGGGAAGCGCTTTCTGTACATTCATCACTTTGTTATCATATGTATGGTGGTTACGTATACTTGCACTCCTGCAAAGAGTTTTATCTAGGCTGTTTGGTCCAGAAAGGTAGCCCTTTATCTTTCTGGCCGAGCTGTACCCATTAACTTATGTGTCTATTCTAATCATAAACTTAATCTTTATCCATATATTATAGTCTTTATTATTATTAATGTTGTTTATTTTCTGCAACTACCATTGTTTTTATATTTTTAATATATGAGGGAATAGTGGTTGGCTGGTGGACAATGCCACTGGGCATTAAGTTCACAAGTGGTATTTTCTGCTATCTGTGCCCGTTCATAATATAAAACCATCTATACAAATACGTATTCAGCTAACTACATTGTTTACAAAGTATCTATTTACCATTGCATAAGCTCCGCTTATTTAATGCTAAGTTTACGGTCAAACGACCTTGTGTAATTTGTCCCAAGATTACATTTTTCATTATACTCATTAATATTTAAAAAAAGAAGTAGATAACTAAAATATGTTTTATAGAGTATTGAAAAACTCATAAACATCTATATGTAATTATTATATAGGTACTAGATGTGCTCGCGGCTTCGACCGCATGGAAATTAGTGTCACAAAGTTTTTCTCGCGTGAATACTGACCGTGTGGAAATTCTAGGATGAACAGTAGTTTATATGTTGCTTCACAGAGAAAAGACAAAAATCATTTACCTCGATAAAAAAACTAGCGGTAAGAGTCGAGTGCGCAACGCGGACGCCAGCTCGGCATATCCTACTTACTCGTCCTTGATATTTTGGACAATTCACAGAATATCTTTATACATTGTAACTTATATGTTATTCTTTATTATTGTAAAGTTTTATAAAAATCCATTCAGTAGTTTTTACGTGAAAGAGTAACAAACATCCATCCGTACTTACAAACTTTTACGTTTATAATATTATTAATTAATTAATATTAATAATAATATCAATTCTCAACAAGTATGTGTGTCGTGAACATTGTCCCAGCATATTTTATGTTTAAGTATCTTGAATCTCTAAATGTTGCATAGATTAAGGAGTAAGTACATTGCACTATGCATAACATTCTCGCCGTTATTAATACGAGTGTGCATTAATAAATTTAAACTTCACACACCGTATGGTAGCCGAGCAAATTCACGGAAAACGCGAGAAATGATTACACACATTACTAGAACTTTCCATGGAATGTACTTCGTCGTCAGTTAGACTTAGGCTTACTGCCTGGTTACCTAGTTAACAGATAAGTACCTACTACCATTATTGACTGTGAAAAATTACAGTAACTAATACGAATATTGTGATTCTAGGAAACATCTTCAAGCCTGTATTTCCCTGCAAGGCTAGGCGGGAAAGGATGGAATGTGGCTATACTAAACTAGTATACACACTTTCCAACGAGATAATTAATTTACATGTAGTTCGTAATAGAAAAATGTCACGCGACGAACAGCGCGCGTTACGAATCAGTTGTTACAACCTGAAAGATATAAAGCGTACATGAACCGCATTAATACTTTCAGTGGATACCGACCTTCAGATCTTGGTGACTAAAATACCCCCACATGGACCACACTCACAATTATGTACGCCTCCAAAGCCACGAAAACGACGTAATATTTTTTGAAATTACAATGAAAAAGGTATAATTTTTTATTATGATATTCACATACGGATGTTTTTTGATAAAAAAAAGTATATAACGATTACGATTCCAATAGTGAAATTGTAGTAATCGCACAATGATCACTCGCAATTGGCAGGAATACGTTGACGTTATACGAAATGAATGGAAATTAATCATATTTTCTGTATATCTAAATTAACTTGATAATGGGAGTATTCTGCATTCCTCTGCCTACCCCTTCGGGGATTACAGGCATGGAGTTACGTTTAACTTAATAATAAATTTAAACTAATATTTACAATAGAAATAACAAGTACCTCATGAATGTTCATAGTAATTTGGACATTCAAAGAGTGTGACAATCATATCTTAAGAGTAAATCGTTTTAAATATGAATAATATTAAAGATAAATTATAATAATAATTTAGGTGATCAAGCGTATTAAAATTATATTGTAAACAGTTAAATTGTGATTTGTATCCAAATGTAAAAATACGGATGTCGGCCATTTTTGCGATAATTAAAAGAATTGCTGTCTAAGCGGACACTTTTATTTTCTACATCCGACTACGCCGTTACATTATGTCATGTATTGGAGTATAATAGGTTTGATTTTTATTAATGGAATCAAAAGATCACTAACGTAATAATGACAATTTCTGCTAAATAAATAATTAAAAAAAAATATTGGTTACTATTCAGTTCATATGAATTCAATTTTATCATCTCGTTTTTACGACTATAACTACAGAAACGTGGAGGAAAATCTTAGACACTTAGCATGATAATAAATATCGGAAATTATTATTTTAAACACACAATTGTGCGGAAGAAATTCAATAACGAAATAAATCCGTTCCATTTTTGAATCCGGCATTTTTTTCCTGCCGGCCTATTGTTCATTGTCTTATTGTCCCCGACGTGGTATTCGATGTGCACAACCTTTCACATTACACACGTGCCGACTCGGCACCTTTTGATAGGTTCCAGGAAAGAAATAAAAATATAACCGTATGTGTGTTCGTCCATTTCTCTTTACACAAATCACATTGTTATATCAAATTGTTCACACGCTGTCAAGACTTTCGTGTAGAATGTATTTAAAACATAGTTGTTTTTAGTCAATTAGTTGAAGTATCGACACGTAAACTTTCATATTTGTAAAATTATATAATTTTCATAGATATAGCAATAACGAGACAATCAAAACACAGCGTGTGACATATAATTCAAATACAAAAATCCACTCGATCAATTATTCCAAATGTGCCTGAGTAGCTCACCCACAGTAAAATCGATCACTGCTGTAGCAAATCACAAAAACAAAATAAATCGTCCATTTTGAGCGATTCATAAACACATTTTTCACGTCCAAAGTATCACAAACTGTTGTTAATTTTGCCTAATATCCATAACAACCTTCACGGCGCTGTCAAAACTGGGTCCGATAGAGAGATGATGGATACCCCACGAATAAACCATGCCGGCTGTATGGGACATGTGTTATGGTGCTCAGAAATGCCGCTGGGTTCTGTCGCCTTATTAGTTCAGAACAAACGATTGCTACACGACATCGAACTTTCCGATACATTTTGATGTGTACATAATAACATATAGCATACACTGCTATTTTAAATCTGTTACTACTGTAATTCATTACAATTTTGTAATAATCAACTCTCGGTTTTTTTACAATTTTATTTGAACGTTATTAACATAGAAATATGATAACATAAGCGGAATCAATTAAAAAAAAACCGTCAACAAAAAAAACTTTTATTAGACCTGGTGGTCTAATAAAAGTTTTTTTTTTGTCGTCGTAGCTGTAGTTATACACATTTGTAGAATAACAAACTATGGGAAATTAATATGTAGTTTTTACGTTTCTTTAAAAATGTAATAATAAAAATGATTACGTTCAAAACAACGGTGTTAAGTCGTGGAAAGATTAAAACGGAAACATTCGCCGCCACGGTATCAGCACGATCAATCATGCGTATAATAGCCGCGTCCCCTCTCACGTTCTTAAATAATTTGTCAAAACTCTCTTATGCCCCTAATATTTTCTACTACTCGCCTCTCTTTCTTGACACTCGCGCACGTCGTTATTCGATATTGACAAATGTTGAATATTCTGTAAATAACACACACGTTGAGTGGATCGTTGGACTGGTGGTAGCAAGCGCGACTTCTAAGCAGAACTATTACTGGGTTTTTAGCTGGAAATTACTACTAGTTTCCAGACTTCTGGATTTGTGCTCGACGTATGTCAATAGGCTCACGCCCTTTTGAACGGCACGTATGAAACAACAAAACAAGAAAAGTAATGCGGTCCTCTACCTACCTCGTCGGGGGAAATACAGACACGGTATCACTTTATACAAACACATGTTAACGACAATTCGCTCCTGTACGTAAGTGTTCCTAAGTACAGCGAGTATCGTAGTAGATTTTCTACAGTAGCGTAACATTAGAAGACATTGATCGAATGCTTAAGCTCAAGAGAAAATAGAAAGTTGGGTATCGGAATAAAACTTTCTTCTACACAATAGAATTGATAATTAAATCTTCTATACAACACTTTGAGTTTGAACTCATCGGTTAATATCAAATGTATATTTCTACAAATGTCGGGTCTTCACTGAGAAAGATAAATATATTCACTACTTTTAGTGATACCTATATCCTATAGAGATGCTGTTACCAATTCGCAAAACTTTCGATTCGATATTGGTAGTACAGAATTGAATAAATCTAGTAGAATTTAAAAAAAAATGGTCTTGAGCTATTTAGAGTCACGGTATAATTATATAGTACATATAGATATATACAGTGAAGTATCATAT
>DWEI01000004.1:0-46367 GCA_018245875.1 Mysoria ambigua | reverse complement strand
TAATATGTACATATATTTGACGTAGTTTAAGAAGAAACGAGATCAATGTATAGCGATTTCGAGAAAATGAACGAGATCAATGTATAGCGATTTCGAGAAAATAAACAATACCACACGGAGTAATCCCCTGTTCCTTTGTTTAGCTGAAATTTCGATAAAAATAAAGTCCCGGATGCTTCAAGGCGTTCCACATAACTGCCTGAAGTTTGTGGAAACACATTATGAGGAAAACTGAAGCGTTGTTGTTCAATAAGCGGAAATTGATGTATACTTATTTATATAATGGACCGTATGGGGCGTATAAGGGACACTATGGGGCGTAAAAAGGACAATATGGGCCGCAGAAGTGGCGATCTGTGTACATGAAGTGGTCGACTGACCAAGCGCACGCTAGAGGCTCCTGAGAACCACCAACGCGTCTGTGACCCTGCCACGAATACGAAAAGGGACAAACGGTTGGCTGGCTTACTTTTGTACGGCCTATGAATTAAGGCTAACTAGACATTATGATTTTAGACAATATAAATAAGAAAATTTTGTATAGTTGCTACAAAATGTACTTGTCTATATTCTGCCTAAAATTATTTAATACAATAACGGTAATTATCTAGATAATTTAATACAATGAAATACGTTTTTTAAACCTTTAAAGATTTTATTAATTTGATGGAAATCTTGAAGGAATTTTCTTCAGTACATTGGCGAATAGTTTTGTTGAGGTCCGGTAGACCTGAATCTCGTCTAAGCTTATTAAGCAATAGGTTTATTTATCGCTACGGTTCCACGACTATTATTCTTATTATATCTACAATCCATGCCTAGGGTAGTAATCCGTAATAGTAATAGTAATCCGGAGTAGGCAGAAAGCACCGTTCTCCAAATGTCTATCCTTAAAGACCTGACGTTCCATTTTACACTCATCACCGTGATGAAGGTGATGATTCACTGAGGGATAAAGGCTTCCCCAAAGATCGCTATCGTTTTATACACCCACATTCATTCAGCCACACATTTTACACAATGGCCTTACTTAAAGCCTATAAATTTTCTCTACGAGATGACCCTTATAGCAACTATCTACAATATATTTTCAAATATTGTATTGAGTTTGATGATTTAAATTCTAAAATAACTATTATCCATTTTATATAGTATAGTCATAATAAATTACTATCACACCATTTCCTATGACTTTAAGTAGAATGTTTGATATTAATGAATTCATTTAACAAAGACACTAACATGAATGTTCGCACTAGCGAGAGCGTGTGTAAAAATAAACGACACTGATAATACATATTAATGAGAAACTTACATTAAAAGCCGCAAGGCCGCGTGCTCGTATGTCAAAACAGTGCATAGAGTATTTGTGGACGGCCAGTCCTCGCTCGGACAGACGTGTTTCTATAATAGACGTAATTTAAACAATGTTTTAACGATCAAGAGGTACCAGGATCAGAGCCCGTTTCGAGCACTATTGGATTTTTCTAACTTAGATTGTTTAGTTGCGGCTCGCAGTATGGATGAGCCTGGTGTATGGCAATAGGCTCTCCACCTATACTTCTGCGTACCTGTTTCGGTGATCACAGGCGTGATGTTACGTTTTTTATTGATACTTAATACATGCGACTCCTGTTACTATATATCGCTTTCAACTTTATTAATAGTAAGGATACTATAAGCAATACTCTTGTTCATTATCGTCACCTCATTTGTTATTCCAACGCTGGACACAGATCGTCTCTCGGAGCGAGGAGGCCATATTCCGACACGTTGGCCGAGAGCCCGTCGGTAGACATGCTTTATGACACTCAATATTCCAATGTCAACAAGATTAATGTAATTTATTTGTATTTGTACATATCAGATAACTAAAACTCGGTCGACGTGAACGGTAAACAAAACGTGTACGACAGCACGCAACACGTAACTGCGACGCGAGCACGTCCACTGCGTGTTCAATGTCCGCACGCTGAGATGACATTTCTGAGATGACAAAGATTACACGTCATATGACGACGTTGCAGACTTCGGTGAGTCACTAATCGGCAATGGAAATACGCAGCAACCAGATTACACTCGTCAGTGTCCTGTCCAATAACCGTGTAATTGGTGATTATAGCTCGGTGCAAAATTACACACTGAAATATGTACATGTAGTTTTGTATAAAGGTACGTTTTTTTAATATTGTAATTCGTACAAGCTAGGGAGTCGTGCTTAAAATAAATTACATAAAGCAAAATGTAATTAATTTATACCTGCTTTTTTTTAATATTCTAATCTCGTACGAAAATTGAGTGCATTGTTGGTGGAGAGGTTCGCAGCGCGACTGCCGATCGGGAGTTCCTAAGTTCAAATCCGGGGATGAGGACTATGGCATTTTTCCTAACCGGAATATCTAGTAAAATTTCTAGTTTTATTATTATTTACCAATAGGCTTACATTTGACTGCTTACTCACCTGATGCTCGAAGTAGGTTAGGGTAACATGCTTGCCTAGAGAGTACATACATATTCACTCGTCTCTTTAATAATTCCCAGCTCTGAGTCTCAATTTGGCAATAGACTCACCCCTTATACCATTTTTGGACGTAAACGTAGCTGGTAATACGCGGTTTAGTACACTACTCTGTCTACCTCTTTGGGGATTACAGGCGTGATGTAACGTTTTGACATTTATAATATAAATTTTTAATAATTATGTACATCATTTAAAAGGGAAGGAGATTTTTATTGACATTATAATAGTAAGTACTTATTATTGTGTTCTTATTTTAAATGCGTAATTTTTTAAACAATAAAATGGCACCTATTGAGCGTTTATTATTCCACATATGTATTAAATAAACTTGTAACATGCGCCCTATCCTACATAGGTACAACAGAACTTGTGCGCTAAGTACCTACTAATGTGCGCCGTGACCTTTGACAGCGCGCTGTACAATGCGCACTCAGTCTAATAAAAAGTAACCAAACAATTATGGTGAATGTAGGATCCAAATCCGGCGTCCGTAATCAGAAATAGCGACCATTATATTTTTTTTTATTCCACTTCTAATCTCTTGCGAGTGGAAAAACTGGTGAATGGCCGCGGCAACAGCTTTGTAATTGAATCAGTCTTAAGTATGGCCAGAAATAGACACTCACTTGCGACATTGGCTAAATAGTCACGCTATTATTAAGATCTATACGATGGAGGTGTCATAAGCGTTGTATAGACGCGGTAATATAATTTATCAACACTACGAGTACATACAGTTTCAAAGGATTTTCCGGATTAACTATATTGTGTTCGGACACTTAGCACGTTCGTTGTTGAGGCGAACGAATGTTGAATATTCACATTAAATATATTGACGACGAAATCCTTTTTTTAAAGTACCTATTTCGCTATAAAAAATCACCATACACGATATATGTATGTCGGCTTAGTACTTACGCATACGTACATGTGTAGGTACTATACGTAATATATAGTGGTGGTGGAACCCTCTGTGGTTCGCCTCCGGCGGCACCACCGCCGCACCTATTTCTGCCTTATGACAGTTGCGTTAAGCGCTGCTGTGTTCCGGTTTGAAGGGTGTGGTAAGGGAGACATACTTTTTCGATTCCATCTTAATCCTCAGGGGTAGAGGCGCATCTGTGGTCGACTTACCTGGGAATGATAACAGATATCCATGGGCGGCAGTAGCCACTTACCATCAGGTAGACTGCATGACCGTCCTCTACTTCCATATTATAAAAAAATAAATAATGGCAAGAATAATAAAAGATAAAATGTAACACGAAAATAAATCTTCTCACACATAATATACATTTCCAAGGTAACACTCGCGTCGAAAAACTAGGACACAGTGATTGTTACATTGAATTTAGATCACTAGTTTTTCTGAGTGCGATTCTCGCGTTACTAGCTCTTAAAGTGATCATTAATTTATTTCGTTACAAAGCGGCAGATGAGCGGAGATTTATCAACGTTTGTTTTTCGTGGTCTAAAAATTCTAGAAAAATCTCTTGGAGGAATTAGAATGCGAGTATAAACAGGGAATCGTTGAATTAAAAAAAATCAACAACGAAGTGTTATTATATGTTTTCGATAGTTTTGTAAAAATTCTAGAATTCTTTTATTTTACGAATAGTGCTGTTTTGTCATAAACTTGCCTACGTAATTAACATATTTGATCTAGTAATATGTTGTTAATATCATAGGTTTTTGTTCCTATAATATTTTAGAGACTATCACAAGCAGTGCTAGCCTAGTTGTTTGAAATTCATGCTCCTATTTCGAAGGCCCAGGATTAAATGTCGGTGCGCATGTGTATACATAATGTTCTTTTTAAGAATACCACTTGCTATAGCGATGAAGGAAAACATCGTCCGGAAAATGACACACCTTAGATTTCTAAAAAAAAACATTGTTCTGAAGTGTGCCAAACCCACTGGCCAACATGACAGACTATGGCCTTAATCCCCTCATTCTGAAAGGAGATCTATGTTCCAATAGTAGAACGAAAAATGGTCGAAATAAATATATTTTAGTAACAAACGTCAGCTTAACATATACATTTGTATGCGCATTAATTCGGATAACCAATTGAAATATTTAAAATTACTCGTGCATCTCAAAAGTCAGCATCCATTCAGGAATATTAATTCAATTCGGTTCCTAAGTGAAAATTTTCGTTAACATAAAATCTTCCCACCTGCCGTATTAAAGGAAATTTGATTCACTAAATTCTAGTTTAGTTGTATGTCAGATAATTACTAGGAAACCGATATTTTTAAATACGTAACCACAGCGACGGTGACGAGAACTTGTAGTAAATACGAGGCCGTGTCTAAGCGACGCTTCAGTATTGCGATAGCACTCGCAGTGTGCGGACGTTACATGTGTCGTAATAACGCGAACAATTTTATCAATTATAGATACGCGTTTAATCTACTGAAAAGTTTTTGTTTGTTGTTATTATTTTAAAATTTAACGAACGATATGCGCGTGTGTAACGAGAGACAGTGTGTTCGTTGCGTGTCTTCCAACTGGCTGAGGCGCCGGGCAGCAAGGATGGCCCGCTCTATTGAATTGTTACATTTGCAGTTCAAGAGGATGCTCAACAAAGAGCTGAGCCACTTCTCCGAGTCCAGCAAGTCCGGCAATCAAATATCGGAGTACATTTGCTCTACATTTTTGGGTATGTATTATTCAATTTTATTGAAGTGAAACTTCTTTATCGGGGTTGGAAAAAAATTTAGTGTAACATTTTTAAATTATTACTTACGTGTTTCTCAAAATTTTTACATTTCTTTTTTACAACCATGAATATCCCCGTTCGATACACATTAGTTTTTAAATTGTACTTTACATTGTAATTTGTGAACTATGCACAAACATATAAGTACGTCGTGTATGAACTTGTTGCACCTACTGCTAGTAATTTATCGATTTTCACGAATTACACACCTCGTTAATTATTTTAATCGAAGTAGAAAGTGTGTACACAAGCATCGTTTTGCGTCACTGATGGAGCAATTAGCATATTATCAGATATGAGTGTGTAACGGTGCACCGATTGTGCTCGCCGCCCGCCCAACACCAGAACAATTGAACATTCCCAATCTATAAAGAAAAATATTGTAAATGTTTTGTTATGATATGTTGGCTTTGGTTTCAAACATTTCGTCAGCCTATTTCACTTCTGAAATATCTCAGATTCCTGAGCACTATGATAGGAGGTTCTTCAAGAAGTGACACACCTGGCGGTTACCGTCTGCCGTACTGCCAGCATAAAGTTGAGTGTTATTTATAATCTCAAAAGTATGAGAATGATTAGGATACCTTTATGAAATAATAAATCTTTAACTACATCATCGAGCTGTAAAGAACACTTTTTGGGCGAAAACTTTCTTCGTGTTTTTGTAATATAGGGATGGTTTGAAAACTGAATTTTAGTTTATATATGTATATGGCAGCTTTGACTTATATCTACATGTATCGATTTAATAGACTGTAAAACTTTTTCATGGCGTGAACAGGGCCAAACAGACATGTGAGCCCATTGAACAGAAATGTAAACAATATGCGCTTTTATCTGGAAATTTAGTTTAAGGTCATTCGGACCAGACATCTCAATTTGCAAACGACGATTACCTCAATAGTTTCCAGCTGAACGTACAAGTGTGTTTTAGTAGGTATATACAAAAAGTATAAATCTAATAACACGCGTAAATTAGTTTTATAATAATGTTAAATAACATTAATTTTAAATTCGCTTTATAATAGTTATGAAAATTGTTTTGTTAATACATCATACCTTTAACTCTAATAATAACTACGAACACAAAAAAGTAATAGAAAATTAACTTTTCCTCTTTAAGCAAATTTAGAGTAAGTATTAGTATTAGTACATTTTTTTTTTTCAAATATTCGCAAAAGAAACAGTTGACTTTTTCAAGCGACATATAAAGGAACGCATCGTCCATACGTAGGAACAAACAAACAAGTAACATATGTATGATAATATCACGATCACACCTCTTCCGTCACGCACAAGATGTTACGCAAATTTATTCGTAATTAATATGCATCCACTTAAAAAACATATCTGAGATTAAGTTCAGTGCATCGTTGTTATAGTGATTGCAAGAGTAAAACTACTGGTCAAGGTTCAGAATTGAAAACCTCAGTAATAGTACGATAGATAACTGCATATGTGTCCGTGTATGGCAGAAGGCTCACTGCCTATTCCATTTGACGTATAACATTATTGGTAAATAGGCAGGATAGTGCACTCCTCCGTTCAACCCCTCGGAGAAATACAAGCCAACGATGTTATGAGACCAAGCGCACAAGGCCGATTCTAATACGCAAAATCGATAATTCTCTCTCTATTTGTCGAGTATCTACCTAGCTAACAAATCTTAATGCAAATTTCTGACGTTGCTCTCTCAATGTTTGAATATCTAACCGAGGAGATCTCGAAACGAAGTTTGATTACTTCAATGAGTTATCGAGGTCGAACCGAATACCAGAGACGAAGGATGAGATCGTAATTACTTTGTTTGCGGCTTTATCTAGCTAGTGGCGACTAAAGTACTATTGTTTGCGCCAAATATTGCGTCCGAAATAGACCAGTCAAAATATGTATAAGGTACGCGATGCGTAAACAAGAAACTAAATAATGTTCGAAATCATGGCCAACACTACCACGAACGGATCGACGTGCGCTCCGCAATCACATGTTTCTGAAAAATCATCATCAAATAAATTGGCCAGTCATGTTCCAGAAATACAGTATAAAATATTAGAAAAATCTACGCATAACCATTATTGTTACACATTATTACACCGTGCAGATAATAATAATGATCGTTTTTAAACTCATTAAATAGAAATTCCCAATAAAATCTATGATAATGGCTTTCATTAGCATAGGGTCAAACAATTATCATGAATCATTTCCTTGAAGACTATCACAGTGCATGTAAATCACGTGATATGGAAACATCACGGTTGTACATTTTCATTGTCGCGTGTATTCATTAAATTACGTAAAGCTTCATCTCTATGCTAAAAAGCTCAATTGCTATTCCAATAACTGTGTATTGCATTATTCATTCCAATTGTATGCATTTTTCATTAAATATTCTAGAAAAAAGCAAAACATTGACGCATTATGAGCTGTTTATGAGTAACAATGACTGTATAAACTCAGCAGACAACACTAAACCGCAAGCTCTTTTAAAATGAATTTTTTTTCGTATCAAATGCACGTTCAGTATGTTTTGAGATCCCTTTTCATAAGTTCAAGATAAACAATGTAGATAATCTCTATGAAGAAATTTAGAATATTATTCAATTTTATGTTCCATTTTGTACCGTTAAAAGGAGCCACTACAAACGACGCACAAATAAATATTATAAATAACGTACTATATGTATGTATCTACTATTGTGTTATTTACTTCAGATTTCGTTTTATTGTCTTGATTAGATATAGAAATAGAGGCGTAGTGGTATGTTTTTTATTCGGTCTATATTTAGACTTAATCCACAGCTCTCCACAAAACCGATAAGGTGCCATTACGGCTATCGTTGTGAAGCAGTAACGCTATTTATCATAAGCGGTTGTAATTTAAAAATGAAAGCATTTATTGATGCCACCAACGTTTTTCACGTTGTTACGGTGCAGACGAATGCGCTTGGCGCTTTGCCATTTTATGTTTTGATTTTTCACAATTACATACATCGTTCCGCCAATTTCCTTGCGGGGTGGCCTGAGAACACCAAGAACTATAAATGTAGAAAAACCACATCAGGTTCTACGAACAGTGATATTTGATACCACGCTACTCTGCATGCCATTTTATGGATAATTATAGACCTACATAGATATCTTCAAAATGTAATTACACCAGGAGTTATATGAAGTCATAATAAAGATAAGCATGAATAGTTTCTATTACGAAATATAACCCATTGGTTTATCAGTATTTATGATAACCAATTAAAATGCGTGAGGTAGGGTTATATGAATAATATACATAGTATATATAACTTTGTTGCCCAGTGTGCATGTTAAACACTTGATATACTGTTTAGTTTCCTGATAGTTTCCTGTTTGATTACATCATATACGTATATCTGCCCCAGAATGTTATCAATTGGCTTTAGAAGAAAATCTTATAATATGCATGTATATATATACACTCACCTACTTTCTTCGGCATTGATGCCCATTGGCACCATTTCAATCATGTATGATTTCAAAACTAGTTCACTTAAAAATATTCGTAACACATCAACAAGTTTGAAATCTAAGTCATCGTATTGTAATGTCCTAAATTTCTATTTCATTACAATTACATTACAATAAACATAACACTTTTCGGATTCCATGTTACATATGTACATTATATATACCTTCCAACATACATACATAGCGCGTGCATTCCAAATATATTTCACCTTAAAATATTTAAACGTCTACATGAAATATACATTCGAGCAGCTGAATAGTTCTAAATTACATATTTTTTGTATTTCAATAGTATTCACGTCGATTGGTGGAATTAAGGAGATTTCGATATATATATTTAAATATTAGCTCGTCTCTGCTATGACTTCAACTACTAACAAAAACTAATTTTGATTTTCTAGTAGTCTTTCCGGATATATGCCCGGTGTAAGGCAATAGGCCGATCAACCATTCTGCAGTGGGACATAACACGCGGCTTGAAGTTACTTTGCTATGACATTAACACACCTTATTGTGTTAGGTGACCCGTATCCTACAGGGATACGATAAAAGATTTGATGATGATAATGATGTGACCATATATAGTGACGTGAACTATATGTGCGTGTTTATATATAAATATAAGTGTGTGTGTTTGTGTTACAGATAAACAACAGGAGCTCGATTTGCCATCGCTCCAAGTGGACGAGAGCTCTGAACGCGTCAAGAAGAAGGAGAAGCCGCGCCATGTGGGACCTGGGACTACCATGTCACAAGTGAGTTTTTTTTACTTCTCGACAAACGCTACAATCACTACAGAGGTCAGAAAAAAACATGTGTTCTATTGACATCGATCGATGTACTTTAGAAAGTTCTTACATTTTGTAAATTCATGAACAAAACAAGTTTGTTGGGTATGAGTGGCAAAAACTTAAAGCTTCCTCAGGCAGGTCGTATGACAGGTTCTATTTGTCTTCTTAATCCGACCCGACCGATCGGTTAAGGCGTCTTCCGTAACATAAATTAGGATGGTAAAAACTTACCAACTGTCACCAATCGAACATTATTGAATGTTAAATTTAATACTCTTACAATTAATAGATGAGCTATCACTTATTATCAACATGATTCTATTATCAGTTACTAGCTTGTTCCGTTAAAATTAAATAATACACTCAGTCGTATTTAGGTCGCACATAGATTATACGTAATAACTTGTGATCAGTGACGTTTCATGTTGACAAAAGTTTCCTAAACCACTTATATAATCCGTGCGTTTGCATGATGCGTGTTTTCATTGTAAATGTAATAAATATAATGCTAAATAAATATAATGCTTCAAGTATAATGCTTCGAAGGTATGTGTTATTCATATTAAAGAGCGTTCAATCTGAATTCTAGGAGAAACGCTACCATGGCCTATTTTTTCCGCAGATATCCGGTGTCAAGAGGACCCTCACACACACAAACAGCTTCACGGGCGAACGCGTGCCAAAGTACGGTGTGGAAACACCGCACGAGGAGGAGCTGGGCCGCTTGCTCGGCGACCTGGACCGCTGGGGAGTGAACATATTCCGCATCGGCGACCTGTCGTGCGGCCGCCCGCTCACCGCCGTGGCCTACACCGCGTTCACGTCGCGCGAGCTGCTCACCACGCTGCAGATCCCCGCGCGCACCTTCCTCGCCTTCGCCGTCACGCTGGAGGAGCACTACGTGCGCGACAACCCGTTCCACAACTCGCTGCACGCGGCCGACGTCGCCCAGTCCACCCACGTGCTGCTCAACACGCCGGCGCTCGACGCCGTGTTCACGCCGCTGGAGGTGTGCGCCGCGCTGTTCGCGGCGTGCGTGCACGACGTCGACCACCCGGGCCTCACCAACCAGTTCCTCGTCAACTCCAGCTCGGAGCTGGCGCTCATGTACAACGACGAGTCCGTGCTGGAGAACCACCACCTCGCCGTCGCGTTCAAGCTGCTGCAGAACGACGGCTGCGACATCTTCGTCAACCTGCACAAGAAGCAGCGCCAAACGTTGCGCAAAATGGTCATCGACATGGTGCTCTCGACCGACATGTCCAAGCACATGAGCCTGCTCGCCGATCTCAAAACGATGGTGGAGACGAAGAAGGTGGCCGGCAGCGGGGTCCTCCTGCTGGACAATTACACGGACCGAATACAAGTGTTAGAGAATCTCGTGCATTGCGCCGATCTGAGCAATCCCACCAAGCCGCTGCCGCTGTACAAGCGGTGGGTCGCGTTACTCATGGAGGAGTTCTTCCAGCAAGGCGACCGTGAGCGCGAGCAGGGCATGGACATAAGCCCGATGTGCGACAGGCACAACGCTACAATAGAGAAGTCTCAGGTCGGGTTCATCGACTACATCGTGCACCCCCTTTGGGAGACGTGGGCAGACCTCGTGCACCCCGATGCCCAGGACATACTGGACACGCTGGAGGAGAACCGCGACTACTACCAGAGCATGATTCCTCCCTCGCCGCCCCCCGCGCCGCTGCAGCACTCTGACGACGACCGCCCCGAACAGATTCGCTTCCAGGTATAAAAAAAATACTTACATAATTTTAATCGCATTCCAAACGTTTCCATACAATATTACATATAATGGCGCTACGATATTGAACAGGAAAATAATTCGTTTTAATTAAACGAACATTACGTTCGCTTTAGTTATTTTCACTGGAGCGCTGCGAACATCGTACGTCGCCGCAGAAAAGATTCCATGTAGCGGCGCTCGCGGTCAACCGCCGCATCGATAACGAGTGGAATGAACCTAAATTACGTTTTCAAACTGTACCGTATGTTCTTGGAGGACGGCATTCGCTTGGTGTTGGTATTGAAAGTTTTTTCTTTATAAATTAAACCTGACAAATAGGCAAACGATGCTAAGTGGTCATCGCCTGTCAACATGTATAGCACTAGAGGGCTCGCCAGTGCTTTGCTGATATTAAAAGAAAACTCTTTTCCAGTCTCTTTTTAAGAGCCCTATAATAATAATAATAGGTTTTAAGGAAGTGTCGGTGGTTATTTTTGCACGGTGGTGGCACAGTGGCCTTCACGGCGGTCTGTTTTTGGTGCAGGTAACGTTGGAGGAGGGCGAAGGCTCGGAGGACTGCGAGGGCGACGGCGACGGCGGGATGTGACGGAAGCTCCTGGGGATCTACAAGAAACTCTCGGAAAGGGTGCAAGTGTGGTGCAAGCTGTGGCAGTGAGCGCGGCCGCCGACACGGACATTTGTATTTAATAGAATCTGCGACGTACACAAACCGGCGTTCACTGGGCATCGGCGCGTGTCTCCCGGCAAGAGACTGGGCATGGCTGGTCAGGACAATGTGTACTATGTCTTTTTCGCTAAACAATTCAAATCAATGTAATTACGAGCGGTAGCAGCTAATAAAAATCAAGAAATTTCTTACCGGCATAAGCCAATATAATCAAAATGGTCAGCCACCAACCGATCCTAGCTGGTATCGCAAGAACGCGCAGACAGGACTCCTGCCGGGAGCGCCGGCGCGCGGCCGCTCGCGCACCGCGCCCGCTCCGCGCCGGCCGCGATTTTTTCACGTTTGTGAGGGTAGTTTCGCCACTTGAAATTCCACCAATTTTACTCACAGCCTGTAAGTAATGCTTCTGAGTGTATAGATATGTGATCGTTTCGGAGTATTGACGCTCGCCGACCGTCGAGGTGCGACTTGCCGATCGCGTCGTCGGTGTCGTGTCGTGTCGTGTCGTCGTGAACTTGATAACATTAATTGTATATGTGTCTATAAGCATTGTTGTCTATAGAGTGCGTACCCAACGGCCGAATGTCCTGTCCCTCCAACGACTGTGTCGTCGAGCGTCTGTTGTTTGTGTTTTCTCTCGACACTTGTTTCGTAACCAAAGATTGCAAAGTTCGACTTGTCGTTTCGCGTTAGATATCCCTGTGAGTAGTAGTTGGTCTTCGATTCGTAAAGTTAAAAAAAAAGTCGTATAAGTAGATTTTAGTCGTCGATACCGTATATACCGGTTCGGCTGTGTAAGGACATTGAAAACGCTTATTAATTGGTATGAAAGGGTAATTTATATTGTCATATCATCCACTTTTCTCATATTTAATACGGGTTTGCGATAATGATGTTATTATTCACCAAAATATATTAACATAAATGAATATCCTAAATATAATAGATAATATTTTAAGGTAAATTTTAAAACGCCTTTCGGAGTTGTTGTGTCTTTCTGAATATGTAATATTCGGCGGCCGCTCGCCAGAGGGCGCGGCGCCCGAAATCATCCTGTCAAATAGCTTTACTTTTTATTTGTTGACCTCATAGCACCTCATCTCTCGTGACGGATCGCTGGCGATCCATATTTTTTTTGTTTTTGTTTTTTCTCTTTAGGATAATATTTTACTTTTTATAAATTACAATTTTTATTCTAGTTCTTCTTCATGCGAAATAAAATATATATGAATATCTCATCAATTTTTACGTATTAAAATTTGTGTATACAACTAACGGCTTGAAGTGTTTGGATAAAAAAATAAGTATTATTACTAACAATGGCGTGGTTTGCGACTAACGTTTCTCTGGAGTGTAGGTCAAGTATTCGCAAAAGTATAATATTAATATAATTATTACATACGTAGTTACGTGCCGGTCGCGGCGCGTTGGCCGGGTGTTGCAATAGTATGTACCTACTAAGTATATATACATCGTGTCTAAATTTTGCGCACAACTCGTTCTTTTCATCATCAATTTTATATAATAACAATTGTGCTCGTTTCGAACACCACGATTTGATAATCAGATCTGATACCACGCGTCATCTCACCTGTATTTATAGCATCGCCATTAACCATTCGTTCGCGACTTTCGTAAAAACCAACGTCTAAATACTTCACCCATTCATTAATGTTTTCTAGAAGGTAGATTACTTAATTACCTGTGTTATGTATGCATTTCATCGTATCTATCATTTTGATGTACGTTTGTGTTATTTTTGAGCTGGTCTCTACTTTTTATGTACTCAAGAGATATTTCTAATGTACCTCTAACCGACCTTGAATATTATGTTCCCGTACAGTCGTTGACAGTCATATACTCCGGCGTACCTAGTTGTGTATTATTCTATACATTTCCTCCATTTCACATGTTCATACATCAGTTTCAAGAACGAAGGTCCAATGTACATTGTTTTCGTAGGTAAATTAAGATTTAATTCGACAAACAGAACAAACGGTACACGACGTCGCTGTATTTTAACTGTTACGTGAATTTTGAAGGTTTTGAAATATCAACGTTGATTGAAATACTAAAAAAACGCTTAACTACATAATTGTGTGTTAAATAGAATGATTACGCTTAGAAAAGTCTTTGTTTTAATGTATAGTTATAATATACATATACATATATATACCTAATGAAATCTACGTAAAATTCGTTCGATAAAATATTTGTACTGCAGTAGAGTTGTTCTTTTCGTAGTTCATAATAATAATAATAATGTGTAACACTGTACAGAGCCAAATGTAGGCGAACTCCACAGGTTTCTCATAAATACCGTATTCTCGTAATATGTAAACTGTAAACATAATAAATGTATGATTAGTCGATAACCGTACTGTACTCGTGACGATTTACGAAAGACGTAATCTGCGCGTCGGCGCCGCGATGCGCCCGAGGGCACGTGGCCGCGGACTGGCGCCGAGCTCGCTCCGCGCCATACGCAGCTGTCCACCAAAGAACGCAGTCGATAACTTAGTCATTGGACATGTTCATATGTATGTGATTATAGCGTGTCATCTTCCTATTCGAATTACTTGTTTAGAATTATCAAATAACTGTCTGTATCTTGAAGCGGTTTCAGTGTTATATGTTTTGTCAGTATGAGAACTAACGCTAAGATTGAATAATATCTAGATAAATTATAAATACCAAGTTAACGTGTGCAATGCTGGTCATTCACATTACTTATTATTTATGTATGTTTAAAAATAAAAATAGCTTGTAATAGAGTAAATGAATATTTGAGTTGATTAAAAATATTAATGTATTTAGAATAAAAAGATATTGGAGAAAACGTGAGGTTGTTTTATTATTGCCTTCCCCTGTATATCCAAGCTTAAACTTATGAACAAATGTAACCTGTAGAAAAAAATGTATTTCAATAACCCGTCAAACCAAGACCTCTACAGGGTATACAGAAATCGGGTGCCAAATACCCTTATAATTCTGACAAACATTCTTGTAACTAAGGGACCTGTATATACATATAATATTTACTTCTTTTACAAACCAAAAGTTCCTGTATTCGGCTGTTTCCTAAAAGTCCTTATTTAATGCAACAGTATGTCGGTACATAAAAAATAATATTACAAGCACCTCAACATTATATACTTATTTGTGCTGATATTTACAAACACCCTCAAAATTATATACTTATTTGTGACATTCTAATTATTATGTCATTTTTAACATTAGTACTATACAACACAACTTTGTTAAATTAAATTATTGTTGTACAAAATGGATGCTAGCAAAAGATATAGTAAGCAGAAACTTAAAATACTGAAAACAATTGGAAAAGGCACTTATGGGTGTGTATTGTTCGATTGATATTTTAAAAAATCAAGGAGGCATTAACTATATTATTACCGTATTTAACCTTTTGAGTACTTCTCTCACAGAAACGTGTATTTGTGCGAAAATAAAACGAATAATGTATTGACAATAGTGAAGGACATCGAAATGAATATGAAACTCCACGTTCAGAAACATGTAAGTACAAAATTAATAATGAGGTTTATATTCATTGTATTGGATGATGCAAATGATTTATCCACTTACATAAGTTTATACAAGACGTGATAATACGAGTAAAACACTTTCAATGCTCCTTTTAAATAAAATACTTCCCCATCCTTGCGCTGAGCTTAGATTGGCCTGTACTTATAAAATCCCCCTTTTACTTATTTACATAAAAATATTATTGTAGGACATTACTAATGAAGTGGATATACTATCTACAATGAAGCATCCCAATATAATAAGATTTTATGATTGCTACTATATAGAGAACAATGTGATGATATGCATGGAATACGCCTCAAGCGGAAACTTGGCAGAGTATATGTATAAACAATATCCTAATTTAATGAAACAACAGGCAAGTGGTGACATTTCAAATTATCTATGCAACTTTAAAGTAATCTTAGTTAACAGTTCTGTAAACACTTAAGGAGTCACTCACAGATCACAGGGAATGAGAATGTGAAATTGAAAATAAACATTACATTAGGTATCTCTTTACGCAAATACTCAAGTACTAATATTCTATATATTAATAATACATAGATGGTAATAATTCAGCTCAAGTAGGTGATTCGTTAGGTACTTTAATTTAGTTTTTTTATCTACCAGGTACGTAAAAACACAATTTTTACTTTATTTGATCAGGTAATTTAGAAGTAACTTTTAATTTCGTTTTACCAGGACATACTGTTTTATTTTTGTCAAGTTCTTCTGGGTGTTAACTACATACACAGCCTTAACATTGTGCATAGAGATCTGAAAGCTGAAAATATACTTCTGACTGGGAAATATGGCGTCATTGTAAAAATCGGAGATTTTGGTATATCAAAAATGTTAGCCAGGTAATATATTTAATATTTTAGTAAATAAATAATCTAAACTACATCGTGCAAAAGATTATAGAGAATATAATATGTATTTATACTGCACCAAGACGTGCGCCTAGCATGGAAATCTACTCTATTGATAAACGGAACACATACACATTTTTGGATAACTGCCATTATTAGTCAAATGTTACCAAGGGAACAAAATATTTGTACTGGTTTAGCTGATGGTTCAAATACGATATGTGATTACCCGTCGTCCTTCCTAGGACCGCTGGCTGACCGATTTGAGCTGTCATTCTAACCGCTCGCGAGTCAAGAAGTCTCCTTTTAATCGCCTCTTACGACGGACAGGACTTACTTAGTTCATATTTCAAACCAAGATGCGAGAAGATAAAATTAGCCTATTAGATTATTTTTTTTCATAGAGGTTGTTGACCTTAACTCTTTTAAATCTGAAAGGAAAACCCTCGAACAGTGGAACGATGAAAGATATTTTTCTACTAGAATTAATGTAACGGTCACTTTGCAGTGCTAAAAAAACTTCAACAGTAATTGGAACACCGTACTACTTAGCACCTGAATTATGCGAGGGCAAGCCCTACGATACCAAAAGTGATGTGTGGGCGCTGGGTTGCTTGTTGTATGAAATGTGTACACACAAACGTGCTTTCGAAGCCGAGGTAAATAACCAACCATATAACCCAATACAGGAATAATACATACGAAGTTTACAGTTGGTGCTTTCCAAATCTAGAACTTCATCTTCAACTAAAAAAACTTAGATTTATGTTTTTACATTTTCTTAATGTTGTTTCTGCTTTGTATTTTTTAGATAAAGTTTGGTACGCCATTTTGTATGTCAAAATACTAATTAATTTTCAGACACTTGTTGGTTTGGTCAAAGCCATAATGAATGCCAGTGTTCACCCTATAGACTTGAATGTATATGAAAGAGGAATCCAGGAACTCATAGATTCAATGCTATCAATATTGCCTGATAAAAGACCTACAATAAAGAGCGTAATGGGCCGAAAGATTGTGTTGCCATTTATATATACTGTATTTTTAGATGCTGGAAATGATGAACTGTTATATTCAGATTTAAGAGATTTTTAATTTATCCAATATTTTTTTTCAATTTACATGTAAGAAATAGGATTTTTTAAAATAAAAGAATAATTTTCTAGAAAAAAAATGTTTTAATTTGTAAAATTTTGTAGAGAAGATAAACAATAATGAACTAAGCTCGTAATATGTAATTTGCTGTGTTGAGGGAGTTTGTAAAATTATATGGAATTTAATACCGTTTCGTATCACTTCTGTAGAATCTTGTTACTTTTGGTATACATTTTTACAGCTTAATATCGAAAGTTTTAGTATTGTCTGTTCTAACCAGCTTAAATCATCAGCTTAACCAGAATTATCTATTCCCCAGTGTAAATATCTGCTCTTATAGCTAACAAAATAATTACTGATTTATTTGTTTTGAAATATTATTATTGCCCATTAGCTTGATCAGTTTCCATTTCTTCTTCTTCATTTTCTGAAATCAGTATCAAACATTTTTAATTAATGTTAAGTAACAATTTTGTCACACTTATGCAGTTTTTGTTTCAACATTTACTACTACTGTGAATACTTGCAACACAGTTTGTTATAACTGTGTTCCAAAAAATATCCTGTCCATACACAAAGTGTTGCTGTAAACATTATTCATGGCATTAATTCACCATGGATAACAAACATCTTTAACAATTCAAATAACTGGTTCTTTTTGTCACTGTTGAGATACATATATTGCAACATCCACATATTATCTGAAATACACATCTGGAGACAAGTATTATTACATGGAACTACAAATCTACAACCAAGTGCATTAGTCTTTACGATTCCATTCCAGATATTTTTAGCAGCTCCGAATGGACCCCAGTGACCTAGATGGGATCAAAATAGTTTGAAATTAATATATAAAATAGGGATGATATTGAATATTTATGTAAATTATATTAGCATTGTCGAAGCTATTCAATCTATCTATAACAGAACTCCATCCATTAACTTTCTACTGTTGGACATAACAGATCTCTTCTGGCAAGATAAACCTGAAGCTTTATCAACCAACTGATCCAAGATATGTGCATATACATCTGTGGCCAATTCACCAACCACATGTTTATTGAACAAGTCTAAACTGCTGCAGTCAAGGATTCCAGGTCCTAAGGCTTGTTATCTTGTGATAACAACAAGGACTGACTGCTTAACCTGCACTCCAAAGACCAGCCACACTGAGCACATATTTAGCCACAAGCGGTCGTCTCACCAAGAGCTGTGTGATTCCATGTTCCAAACTATAAATGCTGTAGACAATTTAAGGGTAATGAAATTATGTTCAGTCAGTGTCGAGGAGGAGAAAGAACACATCTCCCGATTACTTGCTGGGTTGCAAGTGCACTCCACCTAGGCACCGGTACCCTGGCTGCCCACAGACAACAGTGCCGGTATGCCCAGCATGGGGTTATGGACAAGAACACCTCAAGTGGGGCTAATGTCCAGCAGTGGACATAGACACACTGATAATGATGATGAAGTTTTGTTGTATGACTTGTAAAAACAAACATTAATGTTCTTGCTTATAACTGTACTAAAACATTTACTTGCAATTTTATAAACATTGAGATTTTTGAAAAATGACTTTAAAAGTTTTACTTTAAAACATTGATTGAATAATAAGCTGAAATTTAAAATTTTACTGATCATCCTGATTAACTTACGTTGATCATTTGCTGTAGGCTGAGATGGCAATGGTTTCTGACCAGGTATTTGACCAGACTGCAGCATCCTTGTCAACCTCTCCACCTCTTGCAGAGATGTAGCATTCTTTATGGCTTCTCGAATCTTATGTATCTCTTGAGGAGTGAGACCTGTTGGAAAAACAATATAAAACATGTGAAGCAATGAATTATTATGATGTTTAAACAAAGTAAATGTAGCGGCGGGCGATTCCTACAGTCCTATGAGCGCGCGCCTTACATGAGTATTATAAACAAGACTATGTCATTCTGACTGGCCAATCGCTATGGAAGTTCCGCAGAATCACAGTATATATAGAACTGATCCGAACTTAACACAAGGACCGCGGTCCCCAGGCGGCGACATCGCTTGGCGGGAGACCTCCCCTTTTCCTCCACATAAACTTTTTTTTTAAATAATAGTGAGGTACCTCACGAAACCAAGTGTCATGAAACATTCATGTTTTTAAGAAAGAAACGAAATTCTCTTCTCTCTTCTGTGTTGAACTCAGTTCTTAATGGGAAACTAAATTTTTATTCACACATACTTGTCTTAGAATCAACCATGTTTCCTCCGGGAACGAATGTTTTTGCTTTTCTAGAAATATCCCTTTGAATTTCCTTTCCTTTCTTGCTCTTAAATAGCGATAAAGCTTCATCTCTCTCTTTCTGTTTTATTTTTCTGAAATCTAGGAGTCGTAGCTCGGGTAACTTGAATGCAACATATGCTCTGAAGAAGAAAATATAATTTTTCTATGTGTGTGACAGGAAGTGGTGAAAATAATATAACAAATACAATAAACATGTATAACATTAACATTAATGGGCTATAAGTAATAAAAATCTCATCAAAAGAGATACAAAGAGAGCTAGAGATATTTCATAGCTGCACATACCGTTAGCAGGCCTGACTACCTGTAGCCAGGCTACATATAAAAAATTAAAACATGGTTAATTTACCAAAAAAAATTACCAAGACAGTAAAAAATAGCAAGAGGATAGCTTATAAAGAAGAAACCTATTTGAGAATAGAGAAGGTACTGCACATGAACAAAATGCACCTAAAGAGAAAAGGAAAATAAATACATAATTTTAAAAAGACATTACTATCACTTCTGGGCCAAGAATTTTGAGCAACTAGGAACAATCTGGTTAAATAGGAAGAAAATAATCAACAAATGGCTTCAGGCACAAGCTGGATGGAACATGTTGTGGACAGAGTAAGGTGATGCTTATTAGATCTTTCTACCGATAGGCTGAAACAGTTATCTTGACTGAAACATGTTTTTTTATTTATTAATTTATCTATTTAACAAAGGGCTTGCACCTGAGTGCCATCTGATGTTATAGAAAAATAGAAGCAGCCTTGTGTGTAGCAAACTTGCCTAGAAATTGCCTATTTACTCAATTGTTGGATAATAATATTGTTTTTGAATAATTAATGACTGCCTCGTTGGTTGTGTTGGTTGCAGATGTGACTGCCGTATGGGAGGTCCCACGTTCAATTCCCAGGTCGAACAGTAAAAAAATTTTCTAATTTAGATTTTCTAGTAGTGGTGTGGAGTCTGAATATGTGCCCGATGGATGGCAATAGGCTCACCACCTATTACATAGTGGGACATAAACGGTGAACTATGGAAATGTTTTGCATTCCTCTGCCTACCCCTTCGGGGATTACAGGTGTGGAGTTACATTGAATAAGTACAGGTTATATGAATCAGAAAAATGTAGAATATTGATAGGGGTTTAATAAAAATTTTGTTTATAAGGACCTCAAATCTCAATATATATAACATCACACCTATAATCCTCAGGGATAGGTAGAGAAGTCTAATGCACTTCAACATTTCACTGGTTATGTTACATTCTATATAATGGTAAACTCATAAAATATAATTTTTACCTGTAATGCTGCTTATTTGCAACTGGATTATGCATCAGTGATAAACTGCGTAGTTTTGGTAAAGTTGCCAAAGGATCTAAATCACCCAACTCAGCAATATTGTTGTTTGTTAAAATTAGTGATTCTAAATTTGGCAAATATAGTTCCAAATTCTCACCAATTCTTCTGTAATATAAACCATGATACTCAATGAAAGGTTGATTAAGTAAATTTTGACAATTTATAAAGATGGAATATTATACATCTGGTAGATCATAAAAGCATCCAAAAAATGTATTGGTCACATATATATCATTAAAAGCTTCCAGACATATGAATTTCTTGAGATACCTCATAGTTCTTATTTATAGGTGCTACAGAGACATTTTTACTTGTCATGTAATTCAGAGGTATTTTAACATACACAATATTTAATTAGACTTACACCATTCTATTATTGTTGAAAAACAAGCATTTGAGCCGTTTTAAAAGTGGAAACCCATCAAGTTTTCTTATATCATTGTCAGAAAAGTCTATGGTGTCAAATTGATCCAAAGTTGCGCCTAAATTTTCAATTTGTGGAATTTTGTAACCTGAAAAATGATGTTTTATACTTGATTATTACTCTGTTATTTATTCCTGTAGCAAGTCAATAAAACTTTTCTGCGAATGTTGAAAGATGTAGATGCCTAGGAAGAAGAAAATTAACCAAATGGTTCAGACACTGGCTGAATAGCGGTGAAAAGTTGTTCAAACCTTCGCGCGTGTATGCAAAGCGTGAGGAACGTAGAAGCACGTCTAGTAAACAGAGATGTTTGGAACTGGGTGCTCTTTACCTATCCGGTAAAGCAGCTACGGTGACGATCTTATGATATTGATTCATTTTACTGATCGTACCAATCGTATATTATCTATGCATTTGCCACATGCTTTCGACAGGATTCATGATACAACCGTAAATTTTACACAAGGAGAAAGAACAGTACATTGTGGCTATATTCATACAAAAATGCTAACAATACTATCACAAATATTAGTTAACGTAAGAATGATATAAAAAATAGTCTTTAAAAAGCCACTGGAAGTAGATAGAATATTGAGAACACGCTACACGTTTTAAATTCTCTGTTTCTGCTTTTAGTAATCAATTATGAGAGCAAATACAAACAAAACTTTACAAAACGTTAGATAAGTTAGGTTATCTAAATATGTTAGTGTTGAAAACAAACCTCTTAGATCTAACTCACGATCTCGACATGGATTCATGTATTGCATAGAATTTTGTATAAGTTCAGTTGTTAATTTCACCATTTTTGCTATGTATTTAATGCCGAATAAACGACAATATATTTCACTAATCGTCGGTGTACAAAACTGACAATAATTAATTTTATATTCTTGTAGTTTATGTCTCTATGGTATTGGTAATATAGCTAACAGGCGTAGGTACCACAGACCATGCGCAACGAAAAACTCAGTATTATTATTGTACACCTCTGTTATCATTGTTGATGTCTATGGTATATTGACACTAACTTGTAAATGCTTTCATACAGTTATATACTAAGGTGATACTTTTATATTAGAAGTTGACTAAAATTTTAAATTTATTTAATTTCTTACCACCTTGTATATTTCACTAAATAAATTAGTAAACATTGGACAAAAATTAAAAATTGCCTTAGCCATTGAATAACTAGAAAATAATTTAAAAACATATTTTGACAGTATGTCAATTGTCACATCAAAAGTACTTCATAAAATACAAAACGAATGAAACATAAAACTTTTTGATTGGGAAATTTCAAAATCCTCAAAGGTTTATATGCAAGGCTTATAAAAAGGCATTTTTTGATAAAAAGATCCGTTTATTCTAACCACAATTATATCTGAATATCTTTTTTTCAGTTTCAAAATGGGGCAAATTTTGGGATCATTTCACGCAAGAGAAGTAGACCTATACATGAATGATAAGCCCACTTTCGATGTAAATGAGGGATTTGGTTATAAACGAAAACAAAGAGGTACTCTTGTATTTTAATTATATTCTTTTAGTTTTTATACGGAAAACTTCGCAATAAATCCAATACCGATGAAGTAGTTTGCTGTATTCCGATTACATAATTGCATTAAACATAAACATCGTTAATTTCTATTCGTAAAGAATTTTTTTAACAGTGCAACAACGATTTTTTTCAGAGATGATTGCTCGCGAGGAAGACCTAATTTCTGCCAGAATACCACCAAAGTACCGTGATTACTGTGCGCATGCCTTGCTAGAATATCATATCTGCCGCTACAAACACATACCTATGGTTTATAAATGCGCTCATGAAAAACACAATTACTTGAATTGTGAACATGATGAGTAAGTGTTGTAGCAATATATAATATGAAACAAAGACAATGAGAGACATTTTCTCTTAAACAATGTGTTCAATATTTCATTATTTACTTGAAGAATAAATTAAAAAACTATGCTTCAGTGCTTGTATATTGATATATTGATTGTTACAGATATATGTTATTAAACATAAATCTGACATAAATATATATACTAGTATATATACTGTGTCATTGATACATGTGTGCATATTGTTTTATGTGTAGGTATATGTACACAACCCTGCAGCAGTGGTGAATGTTGAATCTCTTGCTGGATAACAGGGAAGCTCAATATTCTTTGGCAACTGTCAGTGTTGTAAAAACAATGGTGGAATGAGAATTTGTGTTAAATAATATTCATAAGTAATGAAATGATGGTTGTGGTGGTCCTGGTTTTTGTGTGATAATCGATCAAGAAGTTCTGGGTTCCATTCCAGGTTCAGGCACTATAGGATTTGTCTAAATACCTAGATTTAATAATAGCGGCTTGGAATGTGGATATGTGAATGGTGTATTTCAATAAACTCTCCACCTATTACATAGTGGGACATAAACTTATTTGGTGAAACATGGTATTGTACTCTCCTCTGCTTATCACTTCAAGGATTACTGACTTAATTTTTCATTAAGTAATACACTCTTACACTTTTATATAGTTTAATATAAAAAGGTGCCATAGAAAGTGTCTTATAAATTTTATTAGTCTATAAGTGTCTTATAAGTAGTCATAATGAAGCATATATGAAAAGAACGAATAAATGCATGTGTAACATTTGTTTTATATATTTGCAGTTACATTATTAGAATGAAGGAGTTTGAGAGGGAACGTCGCCTCCGGCTGAGGGAGCGCCGCCTTGTAGGAGCTGCATAAACAGTAGTGGAATTAAAATCATTATTTAAATGTAAATACCAAGAAATAAATCAATAGCCGTAAAAATCTTCAATGTTTTATTTCATGGATGTGTCTATAAATATTTATTTTTGTAGTGTTTAGTGCAATTAATATAAGGCCAGTTATCTGTAACTTGTGGCTAAGTGGCTGATTGTTTGGTTGTGTTGATTGCAAATGCAACTGATGATCAGGAGGTCTCGGGTAGAACACTACAATATTTTTTAATTTAGATGGTATAGTAGTGGTTCGGATTCTGGATATGTGCCCGATGCAAGGCAATAGGCTCATCACCTATTACATAGTAGGACATAAACATAACTGGTGAATCGTGAGAGTATCCTGCATGCCTTTGCCTACATCTCCGGGGATTACAGGCATGAAGTTACGTTTTATGTTGAAACAAATACCAAAAGATGCTTTGAAGAAGCAATTAGTAACGTTACGTGGTCAATATTTAAAGTGCGGTTACAGTTTCGGTCTTACAGCAGATATAATTCGATCACCATACATATATATCACCATACATATTTGTAAATGGGTCGCTAATATTTAAAAACGAGCTTTGATGAGCCCTCTTATGTTTAATATTTTATTACATCTATAGATGGCATTTGAAAATTATTGTTTTGGTAAGATACATCGAAAAAGACAATCCGAACCATAGAGAAATGTTTTAATGACAACACTTTTAGCAAAATGTTGATGTTGCCATTAATTAAAATACCTGTTGGTGTAAATCTTCCTCTATTGACATCTGCATACAAGAATTTGTTTTGTTTGGCGCTTCGAGAGCTGAAGATCTGAATGAGCAGCAGCATGTATAGCAATTGTCAAGCAATTGTAGATCTTAAATTCTACCACCATTTAAGTAGTCAATGTGCCGATTTGTAACATGTCTAACAATTTTTGTAAACACGCTTGTCGAATACACAAAATTTATATGTATAATAGGCAAATGCTATTTATTGCGGAAGTAATGGCTTCCTAAATTTAATTGCGGTTATTAATTGTAAGCTTTAATTCAAAAGCTTCAAGCAAAATAAATCAAAGTGGGTAATCTTTCGCGATGCGATTGAATGTTTAAGGCGATTAGTTGTATCGTCCGGCATTCTTCTGGTCTTAATAAAAGCAGCGTCTCGTCAAAATCCTACAAAGAGTGATCACAAAAAATGATTTTGTTACGTTTACGAAATGAATAACTAACTTTCATGATGATAACCAGTGTACTGATATGTTTTAGGGGCCGTTTTATTAAAAGACGGCAATAACGTGATGTGTGAATTCAGATATAGTGAACATGTATCAAAGGTAATTTAGAAGGGCTATCTGTAGTGATTAACTATGGGTGACAAGGGTTCATCTAGGCGAAAGAAGAAGAGTCGGGCGCAGGAGGAGGATAGCGAGGATGAGGTGTGGGATAGCGAGGATGACGACGACACGATCGCCAGAATCCAGCGCGCACACTTCGCCCAGACGGCGGCTATGAACAACCGGCGGCGCCCTCCCGTGCGGCCTCCGCGCCTGACCAACAAAAGGAAATTGGAAGCCGTTAAAAACTTTCACGATTTCACTAAGAAACTCAAAAAAGATACTGGTATAACTATTCGAAGTTTAGTCGGTAATAATGTATTAGAGTTAAGTGAGTTCTCCAGTGAGGATGGTAACTCTGACAGTGATGGATTATCGGAAGAAGGAGAGTTTATTGTAAATCCAAGTGCAGTGCAGGAGTTGAATGAGGAAAATGAGAGCTATATCGATCCTGAAACGGGAGACATTATGGAGGGAAAAATGTCGACCAGAAGAAAATCTACTTCAAAGTCACCAGTGCCACCACAGGGTCCTGAGGGTAGTGCACCTCAGCCAAAAACACTATCTATTAGTGACATAATTAACGAAGACTTGGACTTGTCTAAGAATGTTGAAATAGCTGAGGTAGAAGAAAGTGACCTATGTCCTGAAAAAGACTTATTAAATCTTAAGGAAGAGGATAGCAACAGTCAGGATTTTGATATGAAAAAGTTGACTGAAATGGATGAGATCAGTGTTAAGCCAATTCAACCCGAGGGTGAGGAGAAATCAAATGATGAGCAAAAAATGGAATCTGAGGAAGAGGTACTGTTTTGGTATTGTTTCAATCATTATGATATTCTTATATATTAGGTTTTCAGGTTTTCTTAATGATGAATATTAGTTATATTTTGATATGGGCTCAGTACATGGCCTCAAAGTTTCAAAATGTGTTAGTTTTGTATTGTCCGGAGCGCTGTGCTACCCTAAATGTTGCTAATGCTAATTTGTGAAACAGTTTTGAATAACATCATATTTTGAATTTGAAGCTGAAAATATAAATTTTAAGGTTACACTTTAATATTGTTAGCTCATGTATTCCATGGTTCCATCTAGTTTTTCACAATTGCTACTCTAAATTATAAGTTATGTCAACATAACACTGGTTCTGGACCACTGGTTGACAATTTCATGTTTTAATATGCCGATAGTGTGATGTAGTATTTAATTGAATTGAATAAAATTGACTACAATTAATTTGTAAACATAACATAGTGTAGTTCACTTTCATGTTGTATCAGTTACATTTAGATCCCATCAGAGGGTGACCCTAATTCTGTACACTGGGTACTAGAGCTCGAGCCAAACCTACATAATCGAAGGTAGTAAAATCAAATACAGCTGACCCTGACGGTGGATTACCGAGGGCCAGCTGTATAATTCAGCACCCCCTGAAGTCTGACATATAAATTTTTTTAAAGACAATTTTAGCTAATGTAACAATGCATGATGGATGGAACAGATTAGATCTAGTATGTGCCACCACTATTATACATGCTCGAAACATTGGTATTATTTTCATTCTGATTGCTTATTGTCAATGTATAATGTAATGTATTGATTTATACTTCAAAGTATGTATTAGATATTGAATCTTATCATTGGACCTATAATTTGTTGGATTAGAACATACTCTTTTAGATCTCAAATTTCTATACAAAGATTTTCCATATAAAATGGATAAACCAGATATTTATACAATTTTGACATGAATGTACCTTGTATGCCCTCACGACACAGTTTCACTATAAGGTGTTACAAAATGTAAAACTAACCTTAGTAAAATGCACTAATCACACACATAGTTAAACATTGTAACACATGTTCCAGCAAATTGGCAGACTTGGTCCTATTGATCAACATTTCTTGCACATTCTTAATGAAATATCCTAATTTATAATTATTGTTATTATTACTATTTCTTAAAATTGTAGTTATTATTAATTCTCATTTCATTTATGATCATTGTTTATTATTTTAACCTTTTTTTAAGCCGAATATTTATAAAACTCATGTTGTGTCCATCTATTATTAGAGATCTATAGAAGCTTTGGTCCTTAGGCAGTATTCTATAATCTGACCAATTGGATAGTACAACACTGCCCTGCACACAGCTATCGATACCCTAAATGTTGATAAATGACCGGTGAACTTGCCTAATGTGTTTCACACGTTTAGACTAACATTGGAACTTTAAACCTATTATAATGTCTCTTATGCTATTAGGATATCTTCAAAATAAAGATGAAGCCTAGGATTTTGGAGCTGGTGTTTACCCGTTAGTTTGATGCTGTATGAAGTGTAACAACAAGATACTTTTTAACCCATAGTAATGAGCTGTGCTAGTATTGGGAGATCGCTTTTAATTGTCATATTAGTGATAACATATTTATTTTCTTTAAATTTAATATTAGTTGTGCATCTTGTTATTATTATACGATTGAGTAGGATCCCTTACAGGGAAGGCAGCTAGCATTGAGTGATATCTCTACCCTCACATAAATTATATGCTTCTTCAACATTCTAGAACATCTTCATACATATGATTTTATTTTTCAATCAAACATTTTTTTAATGATTAATGACTTTTTGCTCTAGAAAAAACCAGCAAACAATAGCGCAATAAACGTGCGCCGTAATATCAGGGAAGTTATGGATGAGAAGAATCTAGATGCATCCACATTAGCCGCTCAGAGACAGGAGTCCGAGCGTCTCGCCAGAGTTCAGGAGCAACAAAGGATAATTCGAGAAGTATGTATTATTGAGTTTTCAATTATTGTAAAAATTGTACTATTCATGCATACTACACTCTGCATGCAAGGTTTCATAATGTGCACTTGTCTCAAATATATAATGTTGTGCTTGATGGTACAATTTATCTAAACAAAGCTTTACAGGAATAATTCTAATCATTTAGTGACATGGATGTGTTTATTTTTCTATGAGTTTTGCCACAACACCTAATCCATAGTAGTTAGAAATAATTTAGGTCTTTCACTACACATCTGTATATAAATACAAGGCTGTACAATGATGTGGACAAGTGATAAATTGTTCAATGTTTATTTAAATGTTATCGTGTCTTAATTTGTGAAATGTTACATTTTCCTGTCACTGTGTAATATGTGTTTGACAGGTACAAAGACAAATAGCAATAAATCGACAAAACAAGATTCATCAGAAAACTTTATCCCTGCTGCAAGGTGGTTCGTCTTTGTTAAAGAAATCAACCGGGCAAAAACTGAAGTATGTAAACTTGAACTCGATGTCTATGTATTTTAATATTTTTCTCTGTGTCTAATATCTATATTTTTACAGCTTACCCAATACAGTCTTGGTTAAGTTACCCTCGGGGGAAATCAAGAAGACTACCATGAAACAGGGACAAGTTGAAGTTACTAAGGTCATAAAACCGGGACCGTCAGGTCAGAAAGTGAAGAAAGAGGTCTGTGATAATTGCATTGGTTAATTGTCAGTCTTAGTTACAGCAAAAATAAATTATATTCCTGTATATACAGGCTGTTATACATGTTATTGATGGAGTCACTGCAGCCATGTGATTTGAATGATTTATTAAATTTTAAATGTATTTCAGGAGTATATAATATGATACAGAATATATTGTTGCTATTTCATTTCAAAAATATCATATTTCAAAAATAATATCCTTGCCAACAAACATCTTGTAAAACTATTTTGTTTTAGGGTTAGTTAATTGAATAATTGCTTTAAGCAATGTGGATGTGGAGTATGTCTTTAGTTTCACAAACATTTTTTCAACACATTGTGTATGTATTGAACAAAAAATGCCAAATATTTTCAGGTTGTTGAAATAGTGGACAGCAGCAGTGGCGAAGAATCATCATCTTCCTCATCCGACTCTGATGATTGTATAATGCTCTCTGATTCAGAAGTTCCGCCTAGTCCTGAAGCAGACGAAGACCCTGGCAATTCAGGTAGTTACCTCTGTACCTAATTTTCTTCTTATTAATACCAACTGTTGATATTATGGACATATATTAGTCACATACATAATAAATCATTGTGTTTTTTTGTTTTAGGTCTCCACGTAAATGACAGCTATAACACCCCAGACGAACAGGGCAGGGTTCTTATAAATATTGGTCACCCAGAAAGTGAGGATGATATATTCCTAGCTCCTCAAATTGCAAAGATTATCAAGCCACATCAGGTATGTTCCTCTTAACATGAAATAACTTTTTTTATAGTGAATGTCAAACTTATTTACTTTGTTGATTTCAGATTGGCGGTGTAAGATTTCTGTTTGATAATATCATAGAATCAGTGGAGCGATTCTCAACTTCGACCGGGTTTGGGTGTATATTGGCACATTCCATGGGCTTGGGGAAAACATTACAAATTGTATGTTTCTGTGATATATTTTTACGACACACAAACTCCAAGACTGTGTTGTGTATTATGCCTATAAATACTCTTCAGAATTGGGTATGTTCATTATCTATATAATAATAGACATTAATATGTATGTTGTCCAAATTTCAATAATTTATTATGAGTTATAATTATTATATTGGTATGAGAAATTTCACAGATAAGTTTATTTGCACTTTGTATTGCAGTCTTGTTTTGAAGATGATAGACAGAAAAATATAACTCCCTAGTACTTAGTTAACTGATTTGTTGGTTCATTGGTCAGTGAATCTGATTGATGTGCTAGGGATTTTGGGTTTGAATCACACCCAGATTAAATATCTGTGGGATGAGCGCAAGTGTCTGTTCTGTGTTTAGGTGTAAAAAAAAATATATTTGCATTATATCAGCAATGTGGCTAGCATAATACAAGCTCCCTTGATGCTTAGTGTTAGATCAGATGGTCATGTGTGGAGATCTTCCAAGACACCGTCATTTAATTTTTTATGTATTAGATTGTGTAGACTGTATTTTTCTGATCGTTGACATTGTTTTTCAGGTTGCTGAATTTAATATGTGGCTTCCAGTAGACCCTGTCAATAGTCCCCTCGCTGTACATGGCGAAGTTCGACCTCGGAATTTTCCTATTTACGTATTGAATGACAGTCACAAAACATTGCAAATGCGTGCCAAAGTAGTTAAGGTATGGTAAAGAAGTGATTGTAACGCCGATATTTCATAGGGGTGTATCAAATTTGTACTCTTAGATCAGTCTTTATTGCATCTAGCAATTTGTTTTTACCACTTGACTGTTATTTGTTTGTTTTACATGCCCATACATTAAGGCATCTTATTCTTAATTTTAGTATCATTTTATTTTACATGAGAATATTAGTATACTCATAAGACACATTCCTTCACACTATGTCATAAATACTACAACCAACAAGTAGCCTTGAATAAGAATTATAATTGCAAAATAAGAAATATAGTTACAGAATAAGAATTACAATGATGTATCAAGTATTTCAATTACCGTGTTGGTGACAAGGGTGACTGCCCATTGGGAGGTCTTGGGTTCAAATCTTAAATTGGATATAATCGAATTTGTGCTTGGTATATGGCATTAGGCTCATCACCTGTTCTGAACTCTATCAAGAATAAATAATTAATAAGCTTAATTTTTGTTATAGAAGCTATGTGCATGGTAGCCTAAAAAGACAAAGCTTTGGAAATTGAAAAAATAATAATAGTATTTATTTTGCATTTTAGGATTGGAGTGCAACGGGAGGTGTTTTAATGATAGGTTATGAGCTATATAGGCTATTGTGTATGAAGAAAGATAAGAAGCCTCGTAAGAAGAAAGAGAAAAAAATTGATATAAAGCTGGAGGTTGATAAAGAAGAAAAGAAAATTGACACATGCAACGACGACACTCAGGTATACAATTAAAATAAGTGCATAAGTTAGTTATAATTGAAAGGAAAATACGAGTTTTACTTTATATGTATCAGTCACTTGGCATGACATGGATAGGGATAGCCCTATCCCATGTCATGCTAAGCATGCATGTTCTGCGATTCTTAAGGACCGTATCCGAAACGAGGTGATCCAGCAGAGAACCAATGTTATTGACAAAGTCCAATAAACTAGCAAGCTGGCCGATAACCACTGCAATGCGCGTCTTCTGGAGTGCACATACGCAGCGTGGGACGCCCTCCGCCTGCTGCGGCGACGATATACGTTCAGTAACTGGCTGCAACGAGCTAGAGATCTGGTCACGTCGAGCAGTGGAGGAAAATTGCTTGATGATGATATGTATAAATAATATAATCGTTACAGGATTCAAAGAAGACAGATGATATGAAAATTGAAAAAGACGAAGGTGATGCGCTCGGGCGAGTGGATGCAGAGACGAAGGATAAATATGACAAGAAAGATGACCCTAACGACGAGGATAAAAAACTATTGGATGGTAATTAGAACATTTTTGTTGCACAATGAAATATCATTTGATGAATGTTGTCGTATTTACTTTGTTACTAACACCTGATCTGACAGTTTACATGGACTTCAAATAGTGAGAATGCTTATAGCAATTTTACCATAGTAGAAAATTTATAATTTTGAACCATATATTGTGTAATAATGAAAGTATTTTATAATTGTGTAACAAATAGAATGGTTTATATGGGTCTTAACGATAGTAACTGAATTTATTTTGTAGAAATGTACGAAGCACTGGTGCGCCCCGGTCCCGATCTGGTGATTTGTGATGAGGGGCATCGGATTAAAAACTCTCACTCGAATATATCCTACGCTTTAAAACAGATGCGAACCAAGCGAAGAATAGTTCTCACTGGTAACTACCTCCTTATCGAATACATAATGAACAGGACGTTAGTATAAAATATACGACTCTATGTAAACAATGTAATATCACATCTGTAATGTCTGCTCCCATATTTCGTGGATTGCGTTCACGTAATAATGGGTTATGTAATAAGGGGTGAGCCTATTGACATACACCAGGTACAATACAGACTTTGAACCACTTTACGAATTTCTGCAAGAGAATCAAAGGTAGAAAAATCCAATAGAACCGACTCGAATATAAAATCCAGCACCTTTCGATCAGCAATATCGCTTGTAGACACTAAACCAGTGAGGCTATCTGTTTAAAGAAAATATTTGTATTTCTAGGTTATCCACTACAAAATAACTTGTTGGAGTATTGGTGCATGGTTGATTTCGTTCGGCCGAACTATCTCGGTAGTAAGACGGAGTTCTGCAACATGTTCGAGCGGCCGATACAAAACGGGCAATGTATAGACTCGACGCCGCAAGATATCAGACTCATGAGATACCGAGCACACGTTTTGCATTCCTTGCTTGTGGGTTTTGTTCAGAGGTAAGATGTCCTTCGATCTCATTGCCACCGAGGGCCGGGTCGGCCAGGGAGACGCAAACGGATTGACGACGATTGTCATTGTGAATATGTGCAGGCGGTCGCATGCGGTACTGCAGTCGACGTTGCCTCAAAAGGAAGAGTACGTGCTGTTGGTGCGAATGACGCCGTTGCAACGGAAGCTGTACGACAGGTTCATGAACGAGGTTGTGCGGTCCACGTCCGTACCTAACCCGTTGAAGGCGTTCGCTATCTGTTGCAAGGTAGGTTCAACATTAACTTATTAATGACAATGATGTTCTGTTCGTGTGTATACAGGAAGAATAGTTGTTTATAGATTGTGCTGCTAATATAGATTTCCGTTACTAGATATGGAACCATCCAGATGTATTATATAACTTCCTAAGAAAACGCAGCGAAGTGAATGCTGCAATAGAGGAAGATTTAGACTTGGAAGAAATAGGTGGCGTTACAAAAGCAGGTCGTCAAAAAAATAATAAACCAGGTCGAAAACCAGGGAAACCGAGGGTAAATAATACTTAAATTATACCTATATGAATATTTTAATGGTTCTCTACCATATATTCTCATGAGTGGATAATAAATGCATTTTTATAGTGTACTAAAAATTTACAGGGTTCAACAAAGAAACCTGCAGCAACAATACAACCTAATGTTACCGGTTCCAAACCAACCCAACCAGATCCGCGAGGGTTTGGCGGAGCGCCATATGCACCGAACGGCCCGTATGGTCCACACGGTCCACCACCTACTTCTTATAGGCCTGATCAATCTGATCGATCATACCCTCCTTACCCACCGTATCAGGGTTCCGGGCAAGGATTTTATCCCCCTAACCAAGGATTTGGCCAACAGTACGAAAACTCGTATTATTCGCAACAACAGCAGCAACAAACTTACGGAAATAATTATCCCAATCAATATCCTTCTAGCAGTTCAGATAGTAATCAAGGATACAGCCAAAATTACTGGGGCGGTGGGAGTTACTATAGTAATTCAGGATTTTACGGAAACACACAACAATTTGGAAACAATCAATCGTCGACAGATTTTACGGGCGCCTCGCAACAATTTAGAAATACTGAAGGTTCTTCAGACTCTAGGGCAAATCCACAACCATTTGGTAACACTCAGTCTTCTTCAGCATTAAGAGGTAACCCTCAGCAGTTTGCAGTCAACCAACCAGCTTCAGATTTTAGAGGAAATCCACAGCAATTTCTTGGAAATCAAACTTCACCAGAGTTTAATAGAAGCACTCAGCCGTTTTCAACAAATCAATCTGCTACAGATTTGGGCAGAAATTCTCAGACATTTGCAAGTGCTCAACCAGCTCCGGAATTGGATAGAAACGCTCAGCCGTACACAAATAATCAAGTTCCTCCAGATTTACGAACAACAGCTCAGCCATACTCAAGCAACCAACAATCTCCTGACTTAAGAGGAAACCAGCCATTTGGTAATAATCAGGGATCTCTTGACTTCCGGGGTAACCTTTCACAATTTCCAAATAACCAGTCCTCGTCGGATATGAGACCTATGTCACAACAATACCCAAGTACTCAAGTATCAACAGACTTAGGAGGGAATCAACAACAATATCCAAATAATGAGACTGCGTTAGATCTAAAGCCAAATCCATCACAGTATTCAAGTAATCAACAATTGCCAGATGCTAGAGGCAGTGAACCACTGTACCTGAACAATCAACAGTCTGCATCAGAATTGAGAAATAATTTACCAAAGTATCCTAATAACCAACCTCAAGACTTTACTAGGAATTCACAGCCATATGGCAATAATTCAACACCTTCAGAGTTAAGAAGCACTTCTCAAACTTTCCCGAATAACCAACCAGGTGCAGATGTTAGAATAAATCGGCAACATTATCCCAGCAATCAGGGCTCTGATTTCAGAGGAAATCCGCAACAGTATCAAAGCAACCAAGCTTCTTCTGACTTTAATACCAAGCAACAACATTATGCAAATAGTCAAACCTCGCCTGGCTTTAGAGGTAATTCGCAAACTTTTCCGAATACTCAATCGCAGCCAGAATTCAGAAACAATCCACAGACGTACGCCTGCAGTCAACCAAGTTCGGATTTGATTAGGGCTGGTAATCCAACTGATCATTTTGACTCGCAACCCTTCTCATCAAACTTTAATTCATCTCAAAGAGACCAGTCCTACCCTGGAAACGCTTTACAGCCATATAATCAAAGTAATCAGAGTAGCTTTGATGTACAAGGTAGCAATGCAAGGCCGGCCTATCAACCTTCCTTTCATAACACGCAAAATTATGGAGAATTCAGTCAGAATACACCATCGGCTTCTCCATATCCTACAAATCAACCTTCACAAGGTTTTTCAAACCAAAATTATTCAAGTTATTCAGGAAATAGTAACACGTTTGGAAATTATACATCTTCATCCACCAACCAGTTTGGAGCTGCGTCACAGAATTATACTGAATATGAAAATCGGGTGCAAAACAGTAACCTATCGGACCAACCTATCAAAAATGAGGCTAATGTAGATCCAAATTACCCAGCTATGGAAAAAAAATGTGACCCTAGTGTGCCCCAGAATTCTCGAGATATACCATATGGAAATGTGGGTTATAATTATTCACAAGCCAATCCTTCAATTTACCCTGAACAAACGGATTCTACTACGTGTCAGTATTCTAACTACGGCCAGCCTTTAGAAACTAAACCACCTCTTGGTAGTGCTAGTTCCGGAAGCCCTATTACGCCGTGGCCAATTACAGAAACTCTGAAGACTGAAATAGATAAAATTAAAGCTGAAGAAAAGCTGGAAATAAAATCGGAATCCGATGGGGAAGTTAAAATAGAAGATTTAGATACTAAGAAAATTGTGAAAGATGAGTCAAATAAAATTAGTAGCATGGACAAACCGTTAATGACTCCAATGACTCCTGGAAATCAACCTTTTAACAAAATGAATAAGATATCAAAGGTCGGGGCTGTCAAAAGTGATGAATCTGAAACTGAATTAGACGTTCCAAAGAAGAACAAACGAGGCCGCCCCAAGGGAAGTAAGAATGGAGATGGTAAATCGAAGCAAAAACTTAATCTAAAAGCCAAAAGTAGGAAAGATCGAAAAACGTCTAAAGAAAAAAATATCGAAGATGCAGATGATTCCGAGGAGAGTGAGAAAGAAGAAAAATTAAATAAGGAGGAAGAATTAGCATTAGTAAAGAAAGCTGAAGAAATGACATATGACTGGGCTGCGGAATTATTGAAAGATTATATTCCAGGCATAATTGAAAATTCAGCTAAAATGGAACTGTTCTTTTACATTTTGAACGAAAGTATCAAGCTTGGGGATAGACTTTTACTATTCAGTCAGAGCCTCTTTACGTTAAATCTTATCGAAGATTTCTTGGAACGGAATTATATACCTGGAACGCATTGTCTTTGGGAGCGAAACACTTCATACTTTCGTAAGTATTGTTGAATCCTGTCGGAAATATATCGATCCATATTCTGAGCAACTGCGATCACTTGCCGGTGTCGCAGACAATGAAGTTACATTCTAAGGGATTATTTTATTTACAGGTCTCGACGGTTCCACTCACGCGCTCGAACGCGAGAAATTGATTAATGAATTCAACGCCAATCCTAACATATACTTGTTCCTTGTATCGACCCGCGCGGGTTCGCTCGGCATCAACCTTGTTGGAGCTAACAGGGTTATCGTCTTCGACGCCAGCTGGAACCCGTGCCACGACACGCAAGCCGTCTGTAGGGTTTACAGGTAGATAAAAAAAATATTTAATTATTTATCCTAATATATTTTTAAATACGTAATTCCTTTTACACTTAACTTAATCACCCGGACACATTTGTTCACCTTTCACATGACGTAATTATCTTGTATTATGCACTTTCGTATAGTCCATTGGTCCACTTTTGATTTCCATTTTTACACTTATACTGTGTTACCCACACAAGCTAGTATTATATTGTCCTACACTTTAAATTTCGTCTTTCTTGATACGATTATTAAGGAAGTGAGAAATTTTATGTGGTACACGTCGATTTGTAAGAATTGGTAAAAAAAATATTACTCAACAAATTCAATGTTATTTATTCATTCGTTGTTGTGTATATTATTAAAAAAATTAAGACGATCGTTTGTCACGTACAGATACGGGCAGAGGAAGCCGTGCTTCGTGTACCGCTTCGTGATGGACTGGTGTCTCGAGAAGAAGATCTACGACCGACAGATCAACAAGCAGGGCATGGCGGACCGCGTGGTGGACGAGTGCAACCCGGACGCCGTGCTCTCTATGAAGGAAATCACCAACCTCTGCTTCGACAACGATGAGAAGGTGAAGAAATACACACCTACACTTACATTGTTACCCTTCCAAACTAAATCATTTGCCGAGCCTTTAATATATTTGTTGCAAAAATATTTGAACATTGTATAACTTGGATACAGCGTCAATAAATAATAATAATATGTACTTTTAATAAAAATCTGAACAATGTTATTATTATGGAAATAAAGTGTAAATAGAAGAATATTATTTTTATTTACAGGAATCAGAAGCTAAAGATTTATCAGAGCACAAGGACAAGTACATAGATTTATTGATGCAAGGCGTTATAACGTTGCATGGGAAATTGCTCAGCAAGGAACCATTCCAACATGAATCTCTGCTCGTCGACAGGAAGGAGAAGAAACTGTCTAGCGCTGAAAAGAGACTGGCTCAGCGAGGGTATGGATTACTGAAATGTTTGAAGTCAAAGTTCTTTACTGCAAATTTTGTATATGGATTGCCTATTTTTCCTCCTTTATCAGTCTGGCCCTTAGCTCCTAAGTTCCCTGATGGACTCACATAATGCTTTCGATTAGATGTAGTTTTTTTAAGCGTTTATGTAGTACCTTACATGTCTTTGATTTAAATTAGCATGCAATTGAATATTGAGATGACGCAGGTACGAGCTGGAGAAGAAGGCGGCGGCGGCGCCGAAGCCGGCGGGCGCGTACCGCACGGTGCGCGCGGCCGACGGCAGCCTGGTGCAGCGGCCCGTGGCGTCCGTGCGGCCCATGCCGGCGGCGCGCGGCGCGCGCTGGATCCCGGCCGACGTGTGGCGCCGCCAGGGCATGACCGCGCAGGAGATGACGCTGCCGCTCGGTACGCGCGATTGTCATCATCGCGGCTCACGCCCTTCTCGCTGCCAGTGTTTTCTGTTTTAAATGTACCGATGCTTGTAGGCAATTGGAAGTACTATTGTTCATTTCGGTCTCGCTAGTCCAGTGACTGCGAGAGCGTCTACCGATCGTTTGATTTGATTTGCTGGCACTGTTGTATTTTTTTCTTAGACTTGATAGTTAAAAGTTCTACTACTAGCTCGGAGTCTGAATTTGTGCGCGGTTCAAGACAGTAGCCTTACCGCTTATTCCATGATGAAATCTAACGTACGTAGTGGAACTTGGTAGTGTACTTAAAAGTGTAGTGATTATAAGCATATTACGTTTGATTTATTTCAACAGACGCACTTTTTGGTAGTTCCCGGTTTATAAGTTCAATGATACGCAATTATTATCTATTTAGCTTTTAAAGTCAATAATTGAAACACAAAATTCAGGCCACGTCAAGACGTTCCTTTGATGACGATATTAACGTTTCTGTAACTTATTATTAAAATATAATATCATCTGAAGCTTGAACCACTGGGAATAGTAGATTTCAGAAGTATTATGATAAACTTTTATTAATATTGAACCTTTATTACAGATGTGGTAATACCGACTAATTCCGCTGAAAAGACAAACATAGTGTTAAAAGCCGGCCAACGGGTTATGGTGCTAAAATCACCAAAAGGTATTTACATGCAGTTAGAATCTGGAAAAATAATTGCTATCAAAACATCCCTAAAGGGATTACAGAAAGGAGTCGACAATAAGGACAGTCCAGTGGGAAAGAAGGGTGAGCCTTTTTAATCAATTTGATTTGACTAGTGATGTTTTGTTCAAAAATCTATGACGTTTTATTATTAAATTAATGATAATTATGAAATTTATTTTAGTTATCGGATCCCGTCCGTCTTCTACAAATATACCAGGATCATTGAAAAATAATTCTGCTATTACTATAACTTCTAAAACTGGCCCTAGACCAGGATTTAATAGAATTCTAACGAGACCGTCGCTGGTACAAAATAAATTAGTCAGGCCTATGGTACCGGGTCAAAAGTTAGCGGAAATTCGGAATAGACTCGGAGAATTACGATCGTACTCACCCGTTCGCGGCAGGTCGCTTGTGCCGCAAGGGCGGCTGCTGCGACCTAATCTACCGGGGTCCGTGAGTATCACGCGGATACCCAAGGAGGTCAAGAGGAGTGACAGTGACAACGACGGCTCCGCTGCCAATAAAACGAGCACGGGCTCCGAAGAAGACGCCCAGATTGTCGACAGTGATGATGATGTCGAAAACTGTTCATCGGACACTGATAAACTCGACAAGGATACAAATAGTAAAGCGCCCAAACAAGAGAACACTGATAATAAAAATGAAAAAGTTGTCACACAAAAAGAAACTGCGGATAATAACACAGCAGAGAATAACCCGTCTCAACTGCCTGATGGTAAAATCAAGGAGAATCCTGAAACAGATAAGATTCCTGATGACCCACCACAAATAGTTCTAACCACTGACGAAAAATTGCCCTCTGAAGAAGCTTTGGAGACTAAATCGACGGAAGAAGTTACGGACTTGTCAATGACGTCACAAAATAAATTAAGTATCGAAAACGCCCAAACAAATCCGGTGGAACCGATTGAAAGGAAAATAAATTTATTGAAGAATTATCGGCACCAACGCCCCGGCAGTCGGCCACAGACCGAGTCCAGCTTGAGTCAGTTAGAAAAAACTGCCAGCGCTCTCAACAGTGACGCCGCGCCGGACTTTCGAAAGAATTTGGACGACATCACGCAATCATACTCGCCCGGTCTTGAAGACAAAGCAACGGTGAAATCGAAAAAGAAGAAATCTCCGGTCAAAACGCCGAATATGTCTGAATCTCATAACGATATGGCGCCGAGCGTCGCGAACATGTCTCATAGCGTGTCGAACTTGCTGGGGAACCCGAGCAGTAGTATGCCAAGGAAAGTGGAACCGGCACTCCCTCACATGGTACAACCTATCAGTGCTCAACCGATTCTGCCTAGTCACAGCACTAACCCCACTTTGTCGCAGGATGCTTCGATACTGAGTTCGATGAGTTCGAGGGGCCAGCCCCTCGGTTACAGTATTCCACAAAATTTTAGTACGACCCCACTGGCTTCTATGCCGCCGAGTATGGGCCGCGGTGTGATGCCCTCGTCGTGCACGTCTCCAAGTATAGATGTGGGTAAAATCCCCGGAGTGCCGAGTGTGTCTCCGATGCCCACACCCGCACAGAGCTATCCGCCTGCTAATCCTCTGCCAGATCGACCTTACGGCCAGTATCCAGGTATGCATTGAGTGCGTCTTTACCGTAACGCAAGTTCTAGCGTGATGTCTAATTTATGGACCCAATCACTACTGTATATAAGTATGTATAGACATAGATATGAAAATATAAAAATATTGAAATGTATTGTTTTAATGTGATGTAGGTTACGGGATGGGCTTCGGGGCGTACCCGAGCGGCTGGGAGTACGGCGGCTACGGCGCCGTGCCGCCCTACTACCCGGCCTACGCCGCGCCGCCCTACGCCGCCGCCGCGCCGCATGCGCCGCACGCGCCGCACGCCGCGCAGCCGCCCGACGGCTACCTGCCGCCCAACTCGCAGTGGTAGCCTACCCGCAGTGGACGACTTACTGACTAAATAGTGAACTCGGAGAATTTCATTAGCCGCGTGAGGTGATCGGTACGTGCGCGTGTGTGGGCGTGATGCTCCGAGCCGGTCGCTGCGAGTCCGTCCTCGCCCGCACGGCGCAGGCGGCTCGCGGGCGGCGCGCCCGACGCGACGACAGAGGACGCCCGTACTATGACTGTAGTCGTTTTCTATTTATGTATGTATATTAAAAGTTAATGAATTTACCTGTCTAGGCGTTTATTGTATTCATATCCTATACTAATCGGTTTAATTTTATTTCGGACAGACTGAATTGTTTATTAAAATATGAGACGCGCTTGTACATTTGATTCACACGATACAATAGTTGTATATTTTAGTTTCGTGTAGCGACTGTGCGGATATTCGTGGACGAGGTCACTGAAGCTCTCGCTGCTCGAGTACTTATCGGAAGTATACGCACCGAGTTATCCGAGACACTTGAACATTTTTTATGCGTACGAATATTAAGGATAATTGTATTTTATAAAGTTTAAATGTAGAGAACGATATCAAAATGTTACTCCACTAGCGGAATAATGATACTAGCGGTGTTCAATGAACGCGGCTATGGATCGGTCAATGGATGTGATACGTTGCTAATCCAATTTAAGTTAAATAGTGCATAAGGGATATTTATCGTTTACTTAGTCTACATAGAAGCCGTAACGATCACTAGATCTTAGACTTTTCTTTCTCTTGGCCATCAAAAGAAGCCGCGACGCCCACGTTACATACTTGCTAGGTGTCCAACATATATATGGTAATAGGAATATGTACTTATATTCTTACAATTCGCATTCCGGGTGACTGATCGTTTCATGTTTTTTATTATTTTGATTTTTTATTATGATCTGAGTACGTAGAAATTTTATCGAAATATGATTATATTTTTTTAAAAAGAAGCACTTGTAAAGCCAAAGAAACTAAAGCATCTTGTCAGATTTTCATATTTTACATTGATTGTATTTTCAATTAACTGTCAAAAACCATAAGTATCTCATCAGATTCAATAAAAACAATTTGCTCACACTCCATAGTTAAAGTAGTATATTTAGCATTTTGTCTTGATTGAATGTTCACTTAAATAGTCCTTTATAACGAAAATAGTCAACCACTTTATTTTGGATACATGAAATGTAATTTGTTCTTACAACTTTACGTCAGTATATGTATAGATTATTTCTATGAATGATCGAGAATGTTCTATAGAACAATATTCGGTATATATGTCCTGTATTCACTTATATATTGGGTTTCTTTCATATTACTGCGTGTGAAATAGCACTTCGGAGCGCTGTTTTTTAAATAAAGGCAACGATAAAACTGAAAAATTAATTTTTCATGAATGTTCTGCCTGTATTAGTTTTTTTAAACTTACCGATTCTTGTATTTTTTTTCGAGTATCTTTACAAAAGTTTCGTACATTTATTTACATAATATTAAGTATGTTTCAACTTCAAATTTTAAGTTTATTTGTTTAGAATCAATAAGTATGAGTTCTCATATATAATATCAGTTATTATAAATTATATTTTTCTACACATATAACCAATGTTAAAGTAAAAAAATATTTTGAAATGAAGAATACTTGGAATTTAAGTTAATTGCACAGTAAATAAATATATATGGACTAATCAAATATGGTTACATAATTAAAGAATCAATGCCGAGATAAAATGTTAAAACAGTCTCTCTAGTTTATAGCGAATACATGAATTCCCACATATCTTAAGAGATAAAGCGGATCCTGAAATACAAAGCTACTCAGGTTCTGAAATGTGAATCAAATCAAAGGCCCTAGATTTGAAGGCTCGTGGGGTATAAAGGCCCTAATACCCACGAGCACTATTGTTGAAATTTTCTTTGAAGTGTTATCTTGTGAGAAATGGAGACTATTATTATCAAAAGTGTACTATAGAACGATATATACTAAGTATTGAGTAGTTTGAGAATATTAACATAATTACATGTACTTAATTGTATACAAATAATAGTAACAGTTAAACGAAAAAGCAGATTATAAAAATTGGGATTCATAAACAATACTTTTTTATTGTATACACATAAACACTTAAAGACATGAAAGAGAAAACGCCAGAGGGCAGGGAAATGCATTACTTTGAGGTCCATATATATTTAAGACAGATTTTTTAATTTGGAACCACAGTTTCAGTGAGACAGGCCATATAAATTATTACAGATTTACACCTTCGAGTTTGTTTAGTGTTTAAAATTAATGATGGAAATATAAGTTACATTTGTGCATTGTTATCATATGTCTACCGTCACAAATTGTCGAGTATTACAACTGAATGTTATAAAAACACTGTAATACTTCTTTTTACATCAGGTCGTAGTTTGCTTTCATAGTTTCAAAACGAGAGGCCTTGTTCTTATTTTTTTGTCCTTTGTTGTTTAACGCATAAATATTTAAAGTAACCATCGTATTTTCTGTACTTTTTTTTGTAATACGAACATCGAATATAAACATTTAATATAAACTTTAAACATTATTATTATTATTAGTATATGTGCATGTTCATTTGTAACTTATTTATAAAATGTCATCTTAAGGTGTTTCGTACTGTACTAGTAATGGGAAAATTCTTAATTTAAAATATTTATTGATTAAAGATAAAATAAAATTGTCAAACTCGCTTTTGTGTTAGGATCTTCCATTGCATTGTAAAATAACGAATGACGTCACATATATTATTTATTTTGTTCCTAGGAATAAAATTGAAAGCGAATGTAGAGATATTGTTTTCCTTGGAGATGTGAAGGGAATGAAAATTGTATATAGTTATTTTGTAGCGCACCTGATGTCTCTGGCTTTGAGCGATTTTGTATTATTTTTTACGTGTAATATGTTTTACAGTGATAGGATACATTTACTGTGTCCTGTGTACAAATCGACATTATTATAAACTTATTCATACTAAATTTTGCATTTCAAACTGATCCAACAGTACTGTACCGGCGATTAAGTAATAAAGAGATTAATAAACGTTCGGTTACTTTATTGTCATCCAATTTATTATTATAAACGAAAATATTTACTTTTAATCGTGAAGAGAAACGTCGTTAGGATATATGCAAACTTCAGGAAACTTCTATAATGTGAAATAGTACTTCGGAGCGCTGTTTTTTTTTAAATAAAGGCAACGACAAAATTGAAAAAAATCATTTCCCAGTTTTATTGTTTGATTGCCTCGTTGGTCGTGTTGGTTGCAAGTGTGACTGCCAATCGGAAGGTCCCGGGTTCGATTCCCGGGACGAACACTACAAAATTTTCTAATTTAGATTTTCTAGTGGTAGTTCGGAGTCTGGATATGTGCCCGAGGCATGGCAATAGGCAATTTGTTGAATGGTTAAATTTTATCAAAAAGATGAACAATATCTCAATAAATATCACATCCTTTGATAGACGCACGGCCTGCAGCTTATCCATGAAATGCTTTGTTCATACATTTAAAGTTTCAAGGTCATGCATTATGCTCGAATTTAGTTTAGTTAAAAGTGAGTAAATAAAAAACATTCATCATTATTTACTCATTAATTACTCATTATTAGAGTAAATGACTATTAGTGCTAGTCTTTGAGATTTCATAAATTCTTTCTATTCATAAATTTATGTCAGAATGAAGTTGGCAAGTGTAATTTGCACAATGGTAGATACAAAGCCCTAGCCTTTACCAATTTGTTATGGTCACTGGAGTCTACTGGTTGCACGGGTATTTCGTTTATCATTTGTTGCTTCAATATTTGATAAAATATATATATAAAAGATTTGTAATATACTTATGTATATGATAACATTGGAGATGTCATTACAGAGGTCTCTTTTCATACAACACTAATTGTTAGATAAAAATACATGGTACGAACATATTTCTTCTTGGTAATTGAATACTACCTCGGAAAAACATTGAAATGATTATTGGTTACTGCGCAATCAGTTTGTTATTAGTGCAACGTTATTATTGTTGTATATGTAAACACATCTACTGAATAATATGTATCTCATTCTTACGAGGTTTTTATAGCAATGTTATTATGTTCCCATTACAGTTTATTATTTATTTTACAGTTCTACAGGTAGGTACAGTGTAGACGTAGGAAGGTATGCGGCAGATGGTCTCTTAATTGATCTTATAATCGTCTCATATTGTTTTTCTTTAACGCCACAGTGGAATGGATATATTTATACTTATTTACATAAATGCAATTAACTTGAATAACACGAGGTTGATTTTAAATAGCTGTTTAAATATTTAAATGATACAGATTGTCAGATCTAAAAACGTTGCCAATATCAACGGTAATTAGTTCCGAGAGTAGTAGAGTTACTCCGACTGGACTAACATGCGGAGAGCAGCTTTGTTGCCTATTACGTAATGATTGATAAACCCCGATCACTAAAATGGATCGTGTTGAAAGTTCAAGCGACTGCTCGCTACATCTTTCCAACAGGGACAACAATGAAAGACCCATTAACGGATTGAAAAGCGTACTGGTAACGGAACTCGCGTCTTTGGACAGAGTTCAAAGATACTATTAGAAAAAAAACGATATGGTGGTATGGTATATAATATTGTGAATAGAATCTTTAAACTCTGTGATCTGTATTGTTCTTCTTGTTAAACTGACAGTTTAATATGATAATGTTATAACAACAATTTTGTAGATAATCTACTAAATGCTAATTAATAGATCTACCTTATTCTAATCTATGAGTCGTTTATTGTGAAATTTAAAAAAAGTTATTAATTGGAATGCAGTGGTAATCATATAGATAGATACCTACCTATTTAACGTCAGAATTACTCGAATGGTAATTTTTTCATCGATTAATCTGCGGCGAACGTTCAAATGTGAATTAAAGACGAACTGTTCCAGCTTTTTGCTACACGGTCCGGAGTGTTCGGCGCCGGGTCAATGGACTTCGCGATGCTACAGTGAAGTGTGAATTGATTCGTGATCTGCGTGCACTGTATCAATTCTATAGGTGGGGTGTTCGCATGGCAAAACGTACAAGTTGTACGAGTACCTGAGGTCACGATATTAAACATGACACCTATCCCAGATAACAATGTATAACATAACCTTTTTAATTTGGTAAGATTGGATCTGGTTTTTTTAATTTCTGCAGTGGTTTACAGAACTGCGTGGAGGTACATTGGACACTTTTACCCTGATTATACCTAGATGGATTGAACGGAGAGATACTGAGATTGACTTGAAGCAGGGATTTTAGTGTAACTAAGATTCGACGTCTGTCTTTTTTTTAATGCGCTTATTCGTCTTATGACTCTCATCATCTTCATCAATGTCTTATTATCCTAGTGTTCGATATTAACCGACTTGTTGGTCATGTTGGTTGACAGCGCGACTGCCGCTTGGAAGGTCCTGGATACAATTCCGGCGGGTGCTATTTGATTTTTATCATTAAGATTTTATAACAGTGGCTTGGAATCAGGAAATGGGCGTTGTATGGCAATATGTTCACCACCTATCATAGT